>CAUYUJ010001512.1:61894-100398 GCA_963575745.1 Prorocentrum cordatum | reverse complement strand
ATATATATGTATCGAGGAATGGGCCCGGCGGCGGGGCCGGAACCAGCTGCAGGCAGCGGCTTTCGTAAGCCCCCCTTTCCCAGTCCCCCCCCTTCCGTCCGGCCCGACAGCGGGGGAGGGCACCAGCGCCAGAGCGCCGGGCAGCCGGCCGGGCGCCCGGCGGTGCCTCGCGCGCCCGCGCGGGGCGCCTCGGCGGCGGGCGGGGGGTCGTGGGCTCCCCCTGCAGGCCTCAGAGCTTCCAGCAGAGCTGACACAGAGCGCCAGGGCCCTGGAATCCCACAAGCCCGCTGGGCGTGAGTGGTTCAGAGCGCTTCCTCTTCCAACCCCCCTTTCTCTTGGGGAGGGGCTCGTCCCTGCTCCTCGACCGGCGACAAACCTGGGTAGCATGCGCCGCCCCCCCCCCCCACACACCCGTCCCTTGCACAAAAAGAAACACCAAATTCTCTTTGCACCAAAGTCTGGATCATGCGCGGACGCCCCGCGATCACTTTGCACTGTTCCCAACCATCCTGTGGTGTCGGCTCCTCGTTTTGAAGAGACAGCGCCCCACGTTCCTCCTCCTCCTCCTCCTCCTCCTCCTCCTCCTCCTCATCCTCCTCCTCCTCTCCGACGCTCTTCCTCCTCTCCCTCCTCCACCTCCCTCCCCCTCCTCCCTCCTCCCTCCTCCATCATCATCCATCATCCATCATCATAATCATCATCCATCATCATAATCATCATCATCATCATCATCATCATCATCATCATCATCATCATCATCATCATCATCATCATCATAATCATCATCATCATCATATCATCATCATCATCATCATCATCATCATCATCATCATCATCATCATCATCATCATCATCATCATCATCATCCCGTCATGCCGTGATCTTAATCCATGCGTCTCCCCCCCATTCATTTCGGCCAACCCCTCAAACGCTCCGTGGCACCATAGGGATCTCCACCGAAGGTCCCAGTGGCGGAACTCGTATGCGGTTCCCCCAGCGAGTACAGCGAATCGTCGCCCCATAGGGGGCTCCACCGAAGGTCCGGGGCCTGGGAGCCCGATAACGGCGAAGAACCTGCAGGAAAATTCTCCTTCCTGCTGAAGAGGTGAGCAGCAAGAAGCGAGGCTGTCAACGAGACTTTTGCCGGCAGTCTAAGACTACAGCGCGACAGGGCTACGGGAATGCGCGGTAAGGATACACAGGCCTTGGACGCCCAAGCTTAAGCTCTTGAGCAGAAAGAGCCCAGAAATATTACGGTGGAGGCCAGTCCACAAGAGACCTTCCACAAGAAACCCAACCCTGAGACTCCAGGACGTCCACTGATTGTGGGTGTGCCTTCCACAGCAAAACCATCGCAAGGCAAGGAACCCAGGGCACCCTGGAGTCAAGCAAGGTGTTTCTTGGTATGGACCTCGACTGTAGCTGAAGACGGGCCGAAGGTGAAAGAGGCGCACACTGGAACGCTACTCATCCGTGTGATGCTGTTTGACTCTACCTCGGCGCCGAGCGAGGGGGGCGAGTCTGAGAGAGCCTTCTCAGAAGGCGCCGGGACTTCTCAGAAGCTCTCGCGCCTTCTGCTTCGGGGAAGGCGTGGCGAACACCTCACAAGGCTGTGGGACTCCCGAGCCTTCTGCGAAGCCTCGCCCCTCCTCGCGTCCCCCCCGGGCTCGCCGCCGACTGCCGGCTCCCTCGCAGGGTCTCGGCCCTCCACGGCGCCCATGGCGCCGGGCGCCGCGGTGGCCCTGTCGCCCCCCTCGGCCCCCGTGCCACCTCCCGCCCTCGCGCTCCCTCGCCCACCAGCTGCAGCCACCGCCGGCCACGAGTCTCCGCTCTCCTCCTGGCCTCCGCGGGGGGTGTAAACCAGGGCTAGGATCGGGATACATCGCTCCAGAGCGTTCCGGAGCGCTCTCAGAGCGTTCCGGAACGCTCTGGAGCGGCCGCGGCGCCCCATAGATCCTCCAAACCCGCCGATTCTCAGAGAGTTCGAGCTATCCCGATCCGATGTTGTCCCGATCTTCGCGTCGCTTCAGGGTGTGCTCCACCCCGCCCCCTCCCCACCCTTCCCGTGCCGTTCCCTCTTCTGCCGCTCTCCCCTGCGCCGAGGGGCCTCACCAAGGCTGGGGCCGGAGCAGGCGGGATCGGCAGGTCGCACCGCGGCGCCCCGCGGGGCGTCGGCGAGGCGCCAGCGACGCCAGGGTGGAGAAGACCGGGCCCGGGATCGGCCCACATCGCCGATGCACGGGCGATGCGGCGCGATCCTCCGACCCCATCTGCTCGGGCCCCGCTGGGGGCGGCCTGGAGTGAAGTCGGGCCTGTCCCCCTACAGGGGGAGCTTCGACGAAAAATAAAAAATACCCCAAAAATAATCAAAAAATGAGTTTAAAAAAAAATGATTTCAAAAATAATCCAAAAGTGATTTGAAAAAAAAAATGGTGCATTTTTGGGGTATTTTTGTTTTTCGTCGAAAATCCCCCTGTAGGGGGACAGGCCCGACATAAGCCTGGAGGGAGGGAGGCCAGAGGACGGAGAGAGGGCATTCTGACCAGAATTTCAAGGAGGATCCAGCCGTGGCGACGAGGGCTCTCCAGGATGTCGGGGGCGGCCAAGAGGGGGGCGTCAAAAAGGGGGGGGGGGGGGGGGGGGCGCAAATCATGGCTGGCGGCATGTGCGCGGCCCAGGGGGGGGACCCAGGGACGTAATGAAAGGAAAAAAAAAAAAAAAACCATGAAATCTGAGGAAATATCATGGCCCACGCCATGATATGCACCCCCCTAGTCATCACCTCCCTCTTGGCCGCCCCCGAGGATGAGCAGCGGTATCGGCATCCTTCCCTTCTCTCAGGAGGACGGGGGCGGGAGACGGGGGAGCGGGCGAGGACGAGCAGAGGCAGCGGAGGAAGGTCTCTCCTCCCCCCCTCCCCCCCACCCTCGCTTGCCATCGCTCTGACGTCCATTCCCTGTGCACTGTTCGGTCTCGTGTTAAGTTGCTCCCATCGTACTGAGCACCCAACACAATATCGAAACAGTGCCGAACAAGTATCGCCTCCCAGGGCCCGACACGTGAAAACCTTCCAGCTTCGGTATATTCTTGGTGCTCGAAATTCTCTCTAGAGATCAAGGCTACAGTAGGTTGGAACATCGTAAATATCGTGCCCTCTTCTGCCTGTGCCCTGGATGGTCCAGGTCGCTCGGACGTCCATTCCCCGTCTACGGGATGGTCCAGCTTCTCTTGGCATGGGGGAAACGGATCCTGGCCCCTGGGACCTTCATCCTGAGCCGTTCCCTGACGGTCCCGGGGCCCGTGGAGGGCCCCGTGGAAACCAAAAAGCGAAGAGAAACCTCGGGACCCCGCGTCCCTCGGGACCCGCTCCCCCCCGCCCCGGTGGCGAGGCTCTTCTGGCGCTGGCCTCGCCGAGCAAAGCACGCACACGCCCGAGCGATGCCAAGCCCTGCCTGGGCCTCCGCCCCCCCCGACTACAGAACTGATTTACCCCAAAATCCCACCAGCCCTCTGGGCGTAGGTAGTCTAACGATGTTCTTGCTTTCCTCTTCCAAAAACTCTTTCTTCCCTTCGGGGAGGGATTTACCCCTCCCCCCAGCCCCTCCTCCTCCTCCTCTGGACTTTTTGGCGGGGTTTCGCGGGTGGTCGGAGGACCCTTTTTCGGCCCCTGGGAGGCCCGCACAAAACTGATTTACCCCAAAATTGACTTTCTCGTCGAATCTGCGCAAAGTGCGCACAATGCCCGTAGGTATTCGAACACTGTGCGCTTTCGTTGTACACTCGAAGAAAAAAAACATCTTGGGGGGAAATCAGCTTTTGTAGTCGATCCTAGAGGCCTCCTAGGTGGGGTCGGAGTAGATCGGGTCGGAGGCTCGCGCCGCATCAACCGATACGTCGCCGACGCATCGGCGCTACGCATCGGCGACATCGACGATGCATCGGCGACGCCGGCGTGGAGAAGATCGGGCCCCACGTCGAGCCGCATCGCCGATGCACTGGCGACGCGGCGCCATCCTCCGACCCCGCCCGCTCGGAGAGGCCCCCGATGCTCGGGGAGGCAGGTTGCAGGCGGAGGAGAAGGAGGAGGAAGAGGAAGAGGAAGAGGAGGAGGAGGAGGAGGAGGAGGAGGAGCAGGAGGAGGAGGTGGAGGAGGAGGAGGAGGAGGCAGGAGGAGGAGGAGGAGGAGGAGGAGGAGTACGACGCGTTCTCCCGCCTCCCTGGGCCGCGCCCCCTCCCCTGCCGAGCGGCGGAGGCACGGCCTCCGCCCCGCCCCGCGGCGGCGCCGCCGGCCATGGCGCCAAGAGCGCCCCCCCGTGCGGCCGGCGACGGCGCGCCCGCTCCCCCTGCCGCGCCCTGCGGCCAGCGGCGCGGCCGGCGGTCCCCGCGCGTCTGCGTCCGTGCTCTGCCCCATCTGCGCCTCTCTTTCTCTCTCTGTCCTTCTTGCTCTCTCTCTCTCTCTCTCCCTCTCTCTCTCTCACGCTCTGCACCTGTCTCCCTCTCTCTTTCTCTCTCTCTCTCTCTCTCTTTCTCTCTCTCTCTCTCTCTCTCTCTCTCTCTCGGGACGCACAGAGACATCCTGGCACTGGACGTCCTCCTCGGAGGCGCGCCCCCGACCCGAACATGTCGTACACCCACCTTGGAAGCGCCCGCCCCGAAGCACAGACGGTAAGATTTCTCGGTGCGCGCGCCGCCCCTGGGGGGGGGGGCGACGCACACATAGTATTCGTGCGCTGGGGTGCCGCTGATCTCCCCCGCTTCCACACGCTCTGACGCTCTCTGCGCCTCCCTATCTCTGCCACTCCTCCTCCTCTCTCTCCCTCTCTCTCCCTCGCTCTCTCTCTCTCTCTCGCGCTTGTTTCTAAGTTTATCTCTCTCTCTCTCTCTCTGTCTCTCTCTGTCTCTCTCTCTCTCTCTCTGTCCCTCTGCGTCTCTCCCTCTCTCTCTCTCCCAAGCTCTGCGCGACACTCTCTCTCTCTCTCTCTCTCTCACTCCACGGCTCCACGATGGGCTTGGGGCCCAGACGCTGCCGCAAGTTCTTTCTTTCTCCTCCGCCTTGTCGTCCTCATCCACCTCGCCGTCGTCGTCAGCGTCGTCGTCGTCAGCTTCGTCGCCCCCCTCCTCCGCGATGGTGCAAGCCGTTGCGCTCCATGCAAGGCCGGGGGCGTAGAACTTATTTTGTGTATGAGTGTTCTTTCTCTCTCCCTCTCTCTCTCTCTCTCTCTCTCTCTATATATATATATATTTCTCTTTATCAGCCTCTGTCTCTCCATCACTCGGTGACAGCTGGCGCTATCGGGCAGCCGCGCGCCTACGGATGCGCAGTACAAAGTGTGTGTATGTGTTGTGTGTTGTGTGTTGTGTTGGGTGTTGGGTGTTGGGTGTTGTGTGTGTGACTTGTATGTGTGTCTTGTGTGTGTGTGTCTGTGTGTGTGGTGTTGGTGTGTGTGTGTGTCTGTGTGTGCGTGTGCGTGTGCGTGTGCGTGTGCGTGTGCGTGTGCGTGTGCGTGTTCTTGTGCGTGTACGTGTGCGTGTGTGGTGTGTGCGTGCGTGCGTGCGTGCGTGCGTGGGTGTGTGTGTGTGCTTGTTGCGTGCTCTGTTGTGTTGGTGTCGGCGCCTCTTCTGGCATGCCGCCTGTTTCCCCCCTCTCCACCCCACTCCCTCCCTGGCTGCGTTCAGGCAGGAGAGCTTTCTGCTCGACTCAGCCTGCCCTTCGATACTCAGCGGTCAACCACGTTCGACTATTTTCGCTCCCACGCAAGACGGAAAAAATAATGTTGAGCGAAATTCGCCTAGGTAGCTCGAGACCCGCTGACTGCCATCATCGGCGTGCCAGAGGGGAAAATGTAAGTGTAAGTGTAAGTTGAAATGTAAGTGTAAGTGTGACTGTAAGTCTAAGTGAAAGTGAAAGTGAAAGTTTAAGTGTAAGTGTACGTGTAAGTGTAAAAGTAAGTGTAAGTGTAAGTGTAAGTGTACGTGTCGTGTACGTGTAAGTGTAAGTGTAAGTGTAAGTGTAAGTGTAAGTGTAAGTGTAAGTGTAAGTGTAAGTGTAAGTGTAAGTGTAAGTGTAAGTGTAAGTGTAAGTGTAAGTGTAAGTGTAAGTGTAAGTGTGTAAAAGTGTAAGTGTAAGTGTAAGTGTAAGTGTAAGTGTAAGTGTAAGTGTAAGTGTAAGTGTAAGTGTAAGTGTAAGTGTAAGTGTAAGTGTAAGTGTAAGTGTAAGTGTAAGTGTAAGTGTAAGTGTAAGTGTAAGTGTAAGTGTAAGTGTAAGTGTGTGATGTGTGTGATGTGTGTGATGTGTGTGATGTGTGTGATGTGCGTCATGCGTGTGATGTGTGTGTGAGTGTGCGTGTGTGTGTGCGCGCGTTTTCAAAAGAGAGTAAATAATGAATAGCCTGAACCTCATGAGGGCGTCGGATGCAAAAGTGCGTGGGCATGCTACCCTCAACCCATCCACTGCGGGCTCCTCCGGGCGCCCAGGTGACCGCGCGGTCCCGGCCGGACGCGCTGTTGAGGTAACAAAAGAGCTCGCAACCCTGCTGTTTGACTGTGTCAGCCATTGCACCACCTGCATGCTACGGAATGGTTTGTATGATCTTCAAAACTGGCTGCATGGCTGCAAAATTAACCTCCGAGAGAAGCCACAAAATGAACGGCCGCAATTCGGAAAATGTGTATTTGCGGTCCGCTGCTGCTGCTGCTGCTGCTGCTGCTCTATCCCGCTGGTTGGTATCCCTCGCTGTCCGTCGCGCCTCTTTAAAGGCTTGCACTCTCCGCTCTGCAAGCTTTTTCGCGTACGGGAATGACCTCAATCACTCGAGCCACACATGATGTCGACCTCCCTGGCACAAGATTCCGGTGCACCTCCCCGTGATTGTCATAGATGCTTGTGCACATCAACTTTCGACAGCCTGGTCACCATGGACACGCGATTTACGTAACGCGCTGGCAGAGGAGCAACGTGTGCTGGTTGGCCTGGCGCCTCCCAGCGCTGGAGCCACTGAGCATAGCGCCCGCGGCGGGGCCGAAGACACACATCCGGCATCGGGGGGGCTGATCTCGGACCCCGGAGCAATCAAGAAGGGACCGCGACGAAAGACATGCCCCGCTGATGGGGTGGGCAACTCCCTCGGCCATCGTCTTGAAGTAAGGAACAGAATACTGTACAGACATGTCTGCCAGCGTGGACCCCAGCGACCCAAGTAATGTAGTGCAGTGTATGTGTTGCAAGCTGCCTGGCGCAATCTAGAAGGTGCAAGCTGTGTGCTGCAAGCTACGTGGTGCCACTTTGGGGTCGGGCCTGTCCCCCTACATGGGGATTTTGGACGAAGCATAAAAACAGCCAAAACATACCCCAGACAAGCGTTCAAACATATACTCCAGATTTCGTAAGAAAGGGAGGGGGGTCTCCTTTCGGGGGGGGGGTCTCTTCCAGGCTATCTTGGAGGGCCTGGGGGGGTCTGGGGACGATGTTTCGGAGGGTTCTCCCACGGGGGGGGGGGGTCTGAAATGG
Organism: Prorocentrum cordatum; assembly: GCA_963575745.1. NCBI lineage: Eukaryota > Dinophyceae > Prorocentrales > Prorocentraceae > Prorocentrum > Prorocentrum cordatum. Next base: position 92,891 of record CAUYUJ010001512.1, on the reverse strand, counting down.
CCTGTCTTGGAGGGTCCAGACCCCCTCCCTTTTGACTACCTACCAAACCACCCCAACCCAACCCGAAGACCCGAATTTCGGGTTGGGGGGGGTACGGGCTCCATGTGTGTTTTCTCAACGTCCCCCGACCCCCCCCAACCGGAAATGGAGGGCAAATTGGGGCCTTCGGGTTGGGTTGGGGTGGTTTGGTGGGTGGTGACCTTTTATTACGAAATCTGGAGTATCTTTGGATGCTCCTCCTGTCGAGGGACAGGCCCGACTCCCCTGCCACGCGCGGCCGACCCCAGCGCGGGGGCGGCCACCGGGCGGCCACCGGGCGGCCACCTCGCCGGCACCTCGGCCAACCCACGGGGGCGCACCCGAGGCCAAAACGACGCGAAGATCGGGACGAAATCGGATCGGGATCACTCGGAATCTCCGAGAATCGGCGGGCTTGGAGGACGTATGGGGCGCCGCGGCCGCTCCAGAGCGTTCCGGAACGCTCTGGGAGCGCTCCGGGACGCTCTGGAGCGATGTATCCCGATCCTGGCCCTGTTTTGCTGGAGTTGCAGGAGAAGGCGTTGCTGGAGTCGGTCGCCACCTGGTTTGGCGCCTGCTTGCCTGGGAACCCGTGCGAGCGGTCGCGGAGTGACTGTGGGGAGGTCGCCAAGGGCACCATGGCCGTCAGGCTTACCGCCCAAGAGTTAGCCGAGCGTTTCCTCAAGATAGCCGTTGGGACAGGGGTGTTCTACAAACGGTACGATACCGTCGTATCCCGATCCTAGCCCTGTCTCTAGAGGCCTCCTAGATGGGGTCCGAGTAGATGGGGTCGGAGGATCGCGCCACATCGCCGATGCATCGGCGATGCATCGTCGGTGCATCGGTGATGCACGGGCCATTCCCTGGCGACGTCGGCGGTACATCCGCGACGCTGGCGTGCGGAAAGATGGGCCCCGCATCGGGCCGCATTGCCGATGCATCGCCGATGCATCGGCGATGCGGCGCGATCCTCCGACCCCATCTACTCCGACCCCATCTAGGAGGCCTAGATTTAAGTCGGGCCTGTCCCCCTACAGGGGAGTTTTCGACGAAAAATGAAAGAAATACCCAAAAATATTCAAAAAATAGTCCAAAAATAGTCTGGGGACTATTTTTGGAGTATTTTCTACCTTTTGGGGGCATTTTTGAGGCACCCACGGGCGGCCACCCCGCAACACCTCGGGCGGGCCCTTGCGCCGGGCGGGCGCGGCGCGCCCGCGGGCGGCCGCCGCTCGAGGCCTCGGCGGGCCCGGCGCCAGCGAGCGGGGCGCCCAGGAGGCGCCCACGAGCGGCGCTCGCCAGCAATGAAGGGGCCCCAAGGACACGCCAATAAAGACGCACAGGTTGAAAGGATTCCCCATATCTTTTCCCATATGTTTTCTGGGCTTTTGTCTCACCCCCCCCCCACTTCCCAGATGTTTTCCAACACTTGCCTGGGAATCGACGGTGCATCGTGTCTGTGTGTGTTTCTCTCCCTCCCGAAGACACGCGGTCCCCATCTTCAGCTGAAGGCCTCGCGCTCGTAAGCCTGCCCCGGAGGATTGCCAACTATGCCGTGCGCGGTGGCCTTGGCGGACGCAGTTCGTGGTCATGGCCTGCTGTCTCCGGGCTGGCGCAGGGGTCTGCCCTTGGCAGCTGCACACGAGATGGTCAAAAAAATCGTTCGCCCCTCTTCCTCATCCTGGCCCCTCCCCGCCATAGGGGCGTGCCAAACCGGGCCAGTCCTCCTGCTCTCTCTGCCTCCCCTCGCTCCCCCGCTCCACTCACCCCACCTCATCCTCCTCCGCATCTTTTTGGCGTCTTTCTGGGGAAGTGGTCCGACGACCGCGTGCGAGAAGGCTAGGTGGACCCACAACCTCATGGGTGCCTCATGATGTGCAGTGAGAACACGAACGGTGCCACCGCGCTGCTCGATTTAAGGAAATTCTACGAGCATACGCCATGCAGATATTTTTGGTGCGGGCTGCCAAGTCGGATTTGGTTTTTTGGGTTCTCTCACAGACAGGCATCTTTGCTGCAGACAGTGTTCTGCAGAGCCCGTCATCCCCACGACAATGGCAAACTATTCGTCACTGCGCCGCTTGTTTGCACTTGCCGGGGAAGCACTGAAGATGACTACTTCGTATAAACTGATTCGTGCGCGTGACTCGCGCCCTGAGACAAGGCCCCTCACTCCTCGGCCGGAGGCGCGTCGTCGCTCGTGCGGCAGAATGCAACGCCGCAGCAGCCGCATCCGATATCCTTGCCGGGGGGGAATTGCACCTCCGTGTAGCAGCAGAGGAGCTTGGACGCAACCTCGCAGATGCCGCGTTCCTCGGACCAGCAGGGGTCTGGCTCGCAACTGATGCAGCAGCACTCGAGTGCGATTGATCCCGCGCAGCAGCAGACTTTGAAGGAGCCCATGAGCGGCGGATTCATCGCGTCGCTGGCAGTGCAGGACAGTTCGTAGCAGCAGCAGGCGACGCACGGCGACATGTTCTGCTTCAGCGCCTTGAGCTCATCGGTGGACGTCATCGCGTGCAGAACAACTGGTGGCGAAGTGTGACCCTGACCAAAAGCTGTGGATTGGGAACGCGCTCGCCTTTCTATCGCGGCTAATATTGAGCCAAAACGGCTACGGGCCACTTCGGATTTGACTTGAAGCTTTTGACGGGGCTGACGACCGTCTACTCAAATCCCACCAGCCCTCTGGGCGTAGGTCGTCTAGGGGGGCTCCTCTTCAAACCCCTTTCTTCCCCTCGGGGAGGCGTTCATCACTGTTCCCTATTAATAAACGCCCCCTCCCCCAGGCGACTGGGGGCCAACCAGGGTCCATGACGACACCCCCCCACCATCCCTTGCAAAAAACAATGCAAAACACACTTTGCCTCCAAATTCGGAACATGCGCAGCCAACCCGATGCGGCCCCCCACCATCCCTGTCAAAAAACAATACAGAATACACTTGGCGGTGGCGGCGGCTGCGGCGGCGGCGGCGGCGGCGGCGGCGGCGGCGGCGGATTGCCCCCCAGTAGCTGCCCATCCAAAAACGACTGCTGAATATGCTGAGGCTCGAGCCAGACTCGGGTGTTACGTATGTGTTGGGAGGGCGGGTGGGAGTGAGCGAGACGGCTTGCGGGCAGGGAGGGACCCCTCCCCCTACCCCCTCCCGTGGACCTGGACGGGGCGCCCCGCGAGGTGTCAGAGGGTACTTTTTCGCACAAGACGGCTCCAAGAGGGCCTCACAGAGCCCACGATGACCTTCAAGATGGCTCAAGATAGCCCAAGATGCCTCAAGCCGACTCCCAAGATGCTCCAAGAGGCCTCAAGAACGCGCCAAGAGGCTCCAAGACGCCTCCGAGACCTCCAAGGAGGCCTCCAAGAAGAAGCCCAAACCGTTCCAAACCGAAGGCAAATCAATGCTGTTTTGCTTTCTCGCCTTTTCGCTTCCGATGGCCATCCGAAGCCTCAAGATGGATCCAAGATGGCCAAAAAGGGCCCCAGGAGAGACCCACGAGAGCCCCAAGACGGCCCCAAGAGAGCTCCAAAAGTACTCCAAGAGCGCACCAAGAGCACCCCAAAAGGCAATTTCTGGGGCTCCCAAGGAGGGGGGGCGGGCGAATTACGGAATCGTTTTTTTATCGATCTCCTCCAAAATTGCCCCAAGAGCGCTCCTCCAAGGCTCCCAAGAGCGCCCCACGATGGCCCCAAGAGGCGAGGCGCCCAGACGGCCCCAAGAGGCGCCCAGGATGCCCCACAGAACCTCCCAAGAGGCCCCCAAGAAGTTTCCTTGTCCACTGTCTCTTCCTCCTTCCCCCTTTTCTTCTCCTCCTCCTTCTTTTCCTCCTCCTCATTATCTTCCACCATCGTGCCCCTCTAGGGGTATTTGACGGTTTCCCCCGCCCTTCGTTCTTCTGCATGCTCCTCGACTTCCCTGATCACCTCAACTCCCCTGGGCACCGCAGAGTCATGGGTGAGGTCCAGCCTAAAAAAAAACAATAAGCTGGAGTGCAGCTAACAGCTGCAGAACGCTGGATGATATCGTCGCCTGAGACAAAGAGGTCCTCATGCTTCGCGCTTGCACCGTATGAGACTGCCCGGTGCTCTGGTAGGGCGCAGCTACCAGCCGCAGGAATATGGGAAATGATGCCTTCGCCTGGGACATGCTGGCGATCTGCCTGGGAGCGGCAAACGGGGGGGTAGCCAAATGCCGTCCACGGCCAAGAGCGGGGTGAAGTGGCCAGAGAGACTGTCGAGCCCAGCCCGTAGGGAGGGCAGACGGCTGGGGAGATGGCGGCCGAGGCGAGGCCCAGAGGGCACCTACCCGGGTGGAGGGTGGAGGGCGCCACCGAGGAGCCTGCGCGGTTGGAAAAAAAGTCACCTAGTTCTCAGGTCGGGAGCTTATAGCTGCAACAGGGCGGGGAAGGTAAACCTCGCCTGAGACATGTTGGGCCAGAGGTGGGCCGACGACCAGCGGTGAAGCTGGCGACCGCAGAGTGAAGGGAGAAGATCCAACCTTGGGAAACCTTGTCTGGAGTGCAGCGAACAGCCGCAGGACGTTGGATGCTATCGTCGCCTGAGACAAAGAGGTCCTCATGCTTCGCGTTCAGGAGACTGCCCTTCGCACTGGTAGGGCGCAGCTGACAGCCGCAGGAAGGTGGGGAAGGGACGCCTTCGCCTGAGACATACTGGCGACCTGCATGGGAGCGGCAAACGGGGGGTAGCCGAATGCCGTCGACGGCCAAGAGCGGGGCGAAGTGGCCAGAGAGACTGTCGAGCCCAGTCCAAAGGGAGGGCAGACGGCCAGTGGAGACGTCGGCCGAGGCGGGGCCCAGAGGGCACCTACCCAGAAGGCAGGTGGAGAGCGCCACCGAGGAGCCTGTGCGGCTGCAAAATGCGGGGCGGCAGGGAGCTGCAAAGTGAAAGCCGCAATGGCACTAGCAGTGATAGGGGACACGGAGCCGGGGAGGCGGCAGTCACCCAGGGGGAGAGGGGCCGCAAGAGATGCCCCAGGCAGGGGACCCAGTGCCTGGGACGGGCCATAAGCCCCAGCCTGGCGCGTCCGAGGTGGCATTAGCACGCCAGAATGACGCGCGCGGTGGCGGGCCGCCCTCCAGTCAGATGGGCGGGGCCCGCCGGGCCCAGGATGCGTCTTCGCAGGCGGCCGGGCCTAGAGGTATGCCCTGGCCGGGCGAGTGCACGGAGTGCCCTTGGGGTCCGTTGTCCTGCTACGCGCGGCGTCGCTCCCTCCGCGCAGCCCTTTGCCTCTGCATTTGTCGGGGTTGTCCGCGAGTCTGGCCCTCGCGCGGATGCGCGCGCGTACTGCCCCCACCGAACTCCGAGCTGGAGTTCTGCGTTCATCGCGAAGACGTTGTACCTGAAGCACTCGCTAAGGAGGAGCGTGCATGACTCTGGCTGCTGGAGAGCGATGTCGGCGCAGACCCTGCCTGCGATTGAGAGGTATTCGGTCGTCCACTGGTGCCAGAGGCCAATAATTTTGGCGCCCAACTCCCTTTGGAATCTCTTCGCGGGCTCTGCGGGGCCCTCCCCGACGGGTGGCTGGGGGGCGACTCTGTCGACGGTGGGCACTGTAGACGCACCGGTGGGTCACGGGGTCGCGAAGATCGCACCCATCGTCCTGGAAGTTCCTGGGAATTCGCTGATTTGGGCCGTCGACGGGCTGAGCGCTGGCATAGGGAGGCCAAGGACCGCCCTCAGTGGCGCGTGTCCGAGCGGGTCGGCCCCAGCGCTCATCGGTTTCCCAACTGGCCCACCCTGACCATTGCGCCCAGTGACTGCCGCGAGGGCTGCCGCAGCCAGCCTCGCTGTGCTGGCGCGGGCGGCGCTCGCACCAGCCCTCATTCCAGTTGCGCCCGCCCATCGCGCCCGCGGGCGCGCGGGCCCAGGGCGCGCCGGGGGAGCGCAGTGCACCCCGCCCAGGCAGGCGCGCGAGGTTCCTGTCGTCACGCCCGGCGAGCGCGGGGGAGGAACGAAGCTCGGCGGGCGAGGTGGGGGCACACGACGACCTGCCATCGCGCTCGGGGCTGCCCGAGGAGCGGACGATCACCGCGGCCCAGAGCTCGACGAAGGGGGGAGCGCGACTGGAGCCCCTTTGCGCCCCCTGGGCGCCGCAGGCGGGCCACGTCGGAGGCCTCCAGGGCATCGCCCGCGCGCCCCGCGATTCCGTCGCCGCTCGAGCGGGGAGGGGAACTCGCCGGGGCAGCCGGCTGGGCGCGTGGAGAAGCCAGTCTGGGGCTGGCACCCCGCGCACGGGCGCGGCCCGGGGATTTGGTAGCCCGGCGGCGGCACGGCGGTGGGCTGGTAAAACTGCGCGGAGAAGAGGTGGGGGAGTGCCCCGCGCCTTTATTCCAGCCCGGGTCAGGAAAGCGGGAGCGGAAGCGATGGAACTCGGCAGGGGGGGGGGGGGGGGCTGCCTCACGGGGTTGACCACCAAAGTTGATCCGGCCCTCGCCCTTGCAGTTCTTCCTGTTGGAGGAGAGAGGCGAATATGCTTGCGCAGCTCTGCGGTGCCCCGCATGACACGAATTCTGACACCGCGTCGATCATGCCATTTGCCAAGGCCTCGCAGTGGCCCGCAGGGTAGACCATGGCCGCCGTGCGGAAAACGCCCTCCTCTTTTGTCCCGAGGAGGGTGGCGCGCGCTCCTCGCCCGTGCGAGTAGCGCCCTCGTCCAGGCGTCGCCGTGAGGAGTGCGTGCAGGCCTCGACAACGCGCGTCGGCGCGCGCCCGACCTCGCCCCCGTGCTCGCACCGGTCGAAGTCGGTGGTGGTCACGACCGGGCAGCTCTGCAGCGCTAGGAGCGGTTCCCATGTCCTGCTCGCGACCGCTTCTCGCCGCCAGCGCGCTGGGATGGGGCGATCCATCCACGCCGCGGATCCCACTCGTAGGCGCGCCCCCATCAGCAGCACCATCGCATGCGGCGGGGAGTCGCCAACCATGAGCTGTAGCCGCTGGCGTTTCGCGGCTGTCTTTATGCCCCAGCACTCGCCATGGGTCCTGAGCGGCGGCGGGCTTGGCAGATCCGACCATCGAGCCGCACTCCACGTCTCGCAGGGTGGCCCGCCGCCACTCTGGGTGACCTGCTTCGAGTAGATCGCGCCGTTGAACGTGTCCAGTCTCTTGGACTTCATCGGGTCGCAGCGCGCTGCGTCGATCGCCACGTCGATGCTCAACACTGTGACCGCCACGACTGCGCCGACCTCCTCGTAAGCCGTGGCACTGGAGAGGCAGTCCTGGATGTCTCCTCGCCTTCTAACTCCGCAGTACAGGTTCAGGATGAATACTTCCGCCCTCCTGATCCGCCAGGGCGCCGCAACGGTGGCGATGCGCCTGTAGTCGTTCGTCCTGAACTGGCCCAGCGCGTAGCGCTCCGACGGGGGCTCCGGGGCCTTCTCAACGCCCCGCTGCCCGCGGAGGGTGGGGGTCTGCAGCGCGGTCCTGGCCTCGTCGCCCAGGGCATAGTCGCTCTCCAGCGGGATCTGATTGGCCTGCCAGTCGCGGAAGCTGGACCTCCATTTGTCCGTCTCCTCTGTGGCTGGGCCTGCTGCTCGCACTCCTGGTATGTCCACTCTCTTGCGGAACCTCCATTTGGGCAGGGGCGGGTCGGCCACCGCGTCGTCGTCGGCTGCCGGCAAGCCGCCCTTGATGGTGAGCAGAAGGCACGTGGACGATGCGACTGCCAGATTTCCCAGCAAATGGCGCGGGCGCTGGAATTGCATCATGCATATGGCACTGGATCGCTCCTAACATCCGTCTGTTGGCTGATGCTGTCATAGTCCGGTGATTGCGTGCAACGTGCAATCGAATCCCCCTCTGTCGCGTGAGGCTTGTCGCGCACCATGGGCATGGCCACTTGCCGCCGTCCTGGCGCTTCTGCGCTGGCTGTGGCGGTCCATGTGGGCTGCCTGGCTGGGCCTGTATTACACAGTGTCCCGGCAACGAGCGTCGCAGCAAACGCCATGAGAGCGTTTCCGGCTACACCTAGTTACACCTAGTTACGGGTTACACCTAGTTACACCTAGTTACACCTAGTTACACCTAGTTACACCTAGTTACACCTAGTTACACCTAGTTGCACCTAGTTACGCCCAGTTACACCTAGTTACACCGATTTACACCTAGTTACACCGAGTTACACATAGTTACCCTCAGTTTCCCTCAGCTACCCGAGTTAAGGCATGACGCAATCAGTCTGAATCGGAGTGCAGGCATTCGAATCTGGAACCTCGGTCCTCGATCCTCGCCTCGGTCATCGATCCTATACTCGGTCCTCGATCCTGGTTTCATTTTTCAAGACAACCTCGCCGACACATCGGCGATACATCGGCGATACATCGCCGATGCATCGGCGACATCGGCGATGCATCGACGACGCCAGCGCGGAGAAAATCGAGCTCCACATTGGGCCGCATCGCCGATGCATCGACGATGCAGCGCGATCCTCCAACCCATCTGCTCGGACCCAGGGGGGCCAGGAAGAGGGGGTGGTGCGCACTGGGGCCAAAAGCATGGGGCGCGGACGAGCGGGGGCCTTGGAGAGTGTTGAACAAAGAAGCAGAAGAAGAACAAAAATGATAATAGTATTAATAATAATAATAATAATAATAATAATAATAATAATAATAATAAATAATGATAATAATAATGATAATAATAATAGTAGTAATAATAAGAATGTCAATAATAAGCATAAGAGTGATAATAATGATATGAATTATACGAAAAGAATGATAATACTCATGGTCTCATGATCATAGACATCACAACTACTGATAGTACTTATGGAAGCATACATATGAAACGAATAGGAATGCGAATACGAATGCGAGTACACATACGAATGCGAAGAGCAATCATGATAACAAGAAAACAATACCAAATACAACATAACAAGACACAATGGTAACCATCAGTGTTATGACGAAGAGGGCGAAAAATACGAATACGAAACAAATAATAACATAAATATCGGAAAACTAATACTAAGAAGAAGAAGAAGAAGAAGAGGAAGAGGAAGAAGAAGACGAAACATAAGAAGAAGCTGACGAAGAAGAAGAAGAGGAAGAGGAAGAAGAAGAATAATAAGTCACAGTCCTGACCCCGTGTCGGGCGCTTGGTGTTTTCAGGACGCCACACCCGGTCTCCGGCGGCCTCTCACGGGACGATCCGGGCACACCTGGGGGGCCGCTCCTGGCGAGGCGCGGCTGCGGCTGAGCATCCGGAGGCTGGCAAAACCCCAGGGAGCCCACGAAAACGCCAGCAAAGAACCTCCCTGGACGAGGCCCTACACCTCGCGAGTGATGGGAAACGCAATTTTCTTTCAAAAACCGCACTCAATGAGCTACAATAGCGTCTCCCATAATTTTAAGCTATGGGAAACGCAATCCCGGACGACTGCCGCCCTGTAGTCCCTCTCTGGCGCCCCCGATGATGCCTCGACGGCACCTGGAAATCTGGGCCCCTCCCGTTCCTGTCGGCCCCTCGGACCTCTCATGTGGGCGGTTTCGGAGACCTCGAACCCAAAATTGTTTTCATCTTTTGGGGGGACGTTTTCTACTTCCGACGACCTTCCTCCGCCCTTCCGCTGCCTTCCGCCGACGAAGAGATGACAACTCCTTCGACCCTTGAAGGCAAGGCCCTTTCTGAAACGCCCCACGTGGTGCTTGCAGCCTGCCGAATATCTCTCTGGAAAACCTGGCCTCATGGCGACAAGGACGCGCTGGCAGTCCCAGCCAAGGCCCAAAACCGCCAGGAAGCCTACGGCCAGGGACTTTTGCTGGGCGTGTCGCAGCGGCGCCCCTGGCGGCACGCTATGTCTTGGCGAGCTGATAGCGTGTCGTTCCGCTCCGCGGGGCGGGAGGCTGGCAGGAGTTCGAGGAAATGACGCTGTGCGCTGTGGGACCGGATCGTGCTTAGCATGCGGCGCCGCAGCGTGGTGAGCCAGAACCCGCGGCGCCACACGCCTCCTCCTCCTCCTCCTCCTCCCTCCTCCTCCTCCTCCTCTCCTCCTCCTCCTCCCTCCTCCTCCTCCTCCCCCCCCTCCTCCTCCTCCTCCTCCTCCTCCTCCTCCTCCTCCTCCTCCTCCTCCTCCTCCTCCATTACCACCACCATCATCCTCCTCCTCCTCCTCCTCCTCTTCCTCCTCCTCGTTGTCCTCAACACATCATGTTGTTCGTCCCCGCCGTCCGCCACAATCATCCTCCTGTCCTCATCGCCATACGCACCGTCATCATCAACATCATCATCATCATCATCAGCATCAGCATCATCATCAGCACCATCATCATCATCATGAGGTCGCGACCCCGGAAAGCCTGATGCCCCGAAGCACGAGGGGAGGAGGAGGAGCAACAACAGCAGGAACAGGACAAGGATAAGGGAGGGGGAGGAAGGAACATGAGGGAGGCAGAGCAGCGAGGAAGGATGGCGGAAGAAGATGGGAAAAGAGGGGGCGAAGGGAGGTGTTGACAAAGGGGCGCCGCTGTCCCCCTCAGTTTTCCCTCAGTGTCGTCTCAGTTTCTTGCGTCAGAAAGAGGTTGCAGTTGTAGGATACTAAGCCGCAAACGCAGTGCCAGGAAAGCTAAATGCAACCGAGAAGAAACTGAGTGCAACTGAGGGAAACTGAAAAGAGAAGGCGAAGGGAGGCATTGACAAAGGGGCGCCGCTGTCCCCCTCAGTTTTCCATCAATTTCGTTTCAGTTCCTTGCGTCAGAAAAAAGCTGCAGGTGTAGGATACCAAGCCGCAAACACAGTGCCAGGAAAGCTAAATGCAACCGAGAGGAAACTGAACGCAACTGAAGGAATATGAATATAACTGAAGGAAACTGAGCGTAACTGAAGGAAACTGAATGTAACTGAGGGAAACTGAGTGTAACTGAGGGGAACTGAGTGCAACTGAAGGAGACTGAGTGTAACTGAGGGAAACTGAGTGTAACTGAGGGGAGCTGAGTGTAACTGAGGGGTCCGAACCGGCTCCGTCCGACGCCGCGCGCGGCCACAATGTATGATGCCGCCCCTGGCGAGCGTCGCGACGGCGCCCGCGAGCTCGTTCCACCCGTCGACCATGTGGCCCGGCACGCGCTGCCAATCGTAGACGGCGATGTGCCCCCAGGACCTTCGCGAGGCCGTCGAGGGCGATGGACTGCGGCCCGCGGGTGGCCGGGGATGCGCCTCCTTGCGCGATGTCCACGACGCGCTGGCAGTCGGCGCGCACGACGATCTGCGGGAAGCCCACCTCATCCTCCGCGCCGAGGGCGCGGCGCAACTGCAACAACCGAAGCACCGCCGCCATCCCCGCGCAGAGCTCCGCCACCACTGAGGGCCGGTGGAAGAAATCGGCAAGCCCAGGCAAGGCCTGCCCGAGATACCCAAGCACGGAGCGCCTCCAACGGAGGCCATGCCCCGGCAAGGCACGCCCGTGGCGACGACAACAACAGCCCTGGAAGGTGGCCCAAGGATGTCTCCTTTTGCGGCGCCTCCTGACCCTCCGCGTCGCAGGCCGCGCGGGCTGCGGCGGAGCCCCGCCACCGTCAGAGCTGCGCATCCTCCTCGGCCTCTGCCGCCGCGCTGCCGCCTCTCCTGCCGATGATGCTGCAGCTCCAGCATCGCCCTTGACCACCGGGCTGCGGCTGCAGGTCTTGCTGCGCTCCTAGTCATCTGCTGTGCGCCTTCCTGACTGGAACACGCTCTGCATCGGCGCCCTGGCCGCTGCTGCCTTGGCCTTGGCCTCCTCTGCGGCCTTCTTCTTCGCCTCCAGCTCGGCTGCCGTGGCTGAATCATCTCCTCATGCGCCCTGGGGCCCCCCGGCCGCGGCGGCAGCTGGCGGCTGCGCTGCCGCCGGCATGCCCATGGTCTGCTCCAGGACGGCCATGAACTGCGCCATGCGCTGGGACATCTCGCCGATCTGCGTCTCCATCGCCACCGAACGGCTCTGCTCCCTCGCCTGAGCTGTGGCACTGCTGGAGAAGCCAGATGCGACGGTGTCACCAGGCTGGCAGTCGTCCATGTACCCGCTCTCGTTGTAGGGGTCGATAGCGATGCTGCTGATCTCGCCACCCCCATCGTCGCTGTCTGCAATGCCTTCCGCCCAGGGGCCGGCCTTTGGCCCTGGCTGCGGGGCTGCAGCAGCTTGGTGCTTGGTGCATACGCAAAAGACGCTCATCTGCTGCATCTGGCAAGTGCTGGGCGCGCTGCAGGTCCTTCTGAGCCTTCTCGGCGTCGAGCTCGGCCGCCTTCAGCTTCATCTGCGTTGTCAGTTCGGTGTCCCGAGCGGCAGTGAGCAACATCTTGGCCTTGCTCACGTAGGCTTCTTCGCGCTCCTGCCTCTGCTCCGGGTCCTTGGCCAGGATGACCTGGCAGAGGATGGCGGCGCACTCTCGCTCGGCCTGTTCTAACCTCCTCCGATCTGGCTCTGGTAGTCCTCTGATCGCTCTGACACTGCCCTCTGCCGCGAGCATCGCCTTGCGCAAGGATCCTCGCAACTGTTTGAGCCCAGCGACGAGCGGGGGCGGCTGCACCCACGCCTCGGGAAGCACCGGCAGGACACCCATGGGGCCTTTGTCCGCTGCCTGCTGCGACGTCCACGGCGGCTCCTTCTGGCTCGATGGAGCCTGGCTGCGTTCGACTCCTTCCCGCTGGCGGCTGCGCTGCCTCGGGGTGCCGTCTGCCTTCCACGGCGGCAGCGGCCTCTTCTTCTCCCCGCAGCTTCGGCGTGTGGTGCGGCTGGATAAATTCTAAGTACCGCAACCCTTGCAGGTCCACGGTGTCGATCCGTCGCCCTGCCGCGGGGCCGACGATGACTTTGCTTTCTTGTCGCCCTTGGCCACGGCGGCGGGCTGACGGCTGCTGTGGTGACTGGCCAGCAGGCCCGCGGCGGCGCCCAACCGCAGCAGCGCGCGAGCCCAGGCTCGCTGCCGTCGCTGGCGCTGGTGCCACGCGGGATCGGGGGCGCGGATGGCCGCGCCGCCCGTGGCCGCGCGCGCTCTAGCGGTCGTCGCTGCAACTGGTGCAGCACCCAAATCGACACGCCTCGAGCTGTCGCGGCAGACAGGGAGGGAGGGAGGGAGGGAGGCAGGAGGAGAGGGAGGAGGAGGAGGCGGAGAAGGAAGAGGAGTATGGAGTATGCGGAACACCTGCCAGAGCGACGGAAACACCGACAGCACTGACACATACCCGAGCGACGGGAACACTGGCACGGAGCGAGGCAGCGAGAGCGACGGAAAACTCGACATCAAGCGGTTCGCCGGAACTTCTACCGACCCCATCTCCTGCGATACGGAGTATCGTTGAGCCGCTCCCCATCCCCAGCGGCGTGGCCTGGGCATCCCCAACTGGGGTGATAATTTGGTGGGGGTCTCGAAGGAGATGGGGATTGATTAAGCGATACCGAAATATTGACATTTTCCGCCTCGGAAACATCAACGGTCAGCCAGACATGGCAGAAGACAGCAGTTAATCAACCTCACGATGCAGCAAAGGGAGCCGAAGCCAGCCGACCTCACGGTGGAACCGACAACAGCCAGCTCGGGCAGAAACAAGCACGAAACGATGCTCATCGTCCCGCTGTCCGCAGACTCGTTCGGCTCGATCCATAAACTCGGTTGCAGCACCGACCTGCTGCCTTCCACGACCTCCGTATCCTTCCCTAGGGAGGCACCAACTATACACCAACACCGATCCTGGCCAGGATCAACCTGGGCCCAGGATCGGTGTATATGCCCTCCTGCCATGGGCAGAATGCATATACACCGATCCTGGGCCTAGGATCGGCCTGGGCTGGATCGGTGTAGGTGTATAGTTGGTGCCCTCCGACTCCCAAGCTGGCCCCAACCACTTGGATGTCATGCGGCGGCTTTTCGGCTGGGCCCTCACCGGCACCACAGCCACCGCCTGTGCCTACGGCCTGCCTGAAGCGGGCTCGCCCGCGGCCGCGGGCAGCACCGTGGCCACCGTCCTCGGCAGCTCCGACGACGCCCGCTCCGACGACGCCCGGCTCGTCGGCGAGCTACAGTCCAGCATGGAAGCGCGCGTGCTGCGAAGACTCGGGGGAGGACCAAGCGCGGGCACAGCTGCTTCGGGGGCAAGAGTCACCAGTGCCTCCGTCAGGCGACGTCGCAGGGCGCACCGACGACGCCGACCAGGACGGCACCTCCAAAGAACATCTGCTAGTGCTGCCGGGCTCCTGGAGAACGATTCGGGGTTGCAGCTGTCGCGGGGGCAAGAGTCACCAGTGCACGAAGGCACCCGCCGACTCGATCCGGAGCCAGGCCGTGGCTCTACGCTGGCGACGTCTGGTCAAGAAGGCGACCTCGCCAGAGATCGAGGACTGGTGGAACCTTACAGAGGAGATGCTGGACGACTCGGGCCTACAGGAAGCGGACTCCAAGAGGAAACGCTGAAACAGCTCGACGACCAGGAGCTCAGGCTGTTCTAGGAGAGCCACGACCAGGCCCTGGACGAGATCTGGAGCACGGGGGCAAGGTGTATCGGTGCGGCCTCTTCAACGGCATTCGGGGATGGACAGACCTCCCTTTAGCAAAACGTGGTTTAGTGAAAACGATTTCGGGCCCAAACCTGGCGGTCGCAAGCCTGGAAAATAACGGCCACGGCGCCCTCTCGAAAACCGAAAACGGACAATTCACTAATCGACGTGTCACTATTAGGGGTTCTGTCCACCCCCGAGGCATAGACATGGCGACAGCGACTGGTCTCCGGCGCACACTTCAACTGCACAGACGTCTCCGACCCTGACGACTGGTCCTGAGCCTGCACTGTACCGCGGATTGCCCGATGCATAACATGAATCAGAGGACCGACCTGCAACAGGTACAGTACCAGATAAACGTGCGCAAGGCACGCCGAATCCAGCGGAATTGCCCGACGCTCTGGGAGGAGACACCGAAGATCGCCGATTGCCACACAGATCTCGAACAGCCAGCCACGAGTCGGAGCTGGTCGCAGTCGCCATCCATCAAGGCAATGCGAGAACAGATGCACGAGACCGTGATTCATGGGTGTGCCTATGGCCTCATCGAGGCGCGGTCTGGCCTCTTGATGGAGAAGGCCTGGCGGACCTGTTCGACCGACACTGAGTTCAGCGCGAAGCTCGGGAGAACGTGCTCGAGAGGCGACAACCACATCCACCGGGCCATCGAAGACGGCCAGATGGGGGCTCAGACCGCGTACTATACCCGCCGGCGCAGTGTAAGGCCTGGGCGAAGCACCTCATGCGCAAGAACACGGGCGTCAGCTACGCCAAGGAGATTGAAGGGGCCCTGGGACACGCAAATGAATACACACAACTAACCGGATTCCCCATGTTTTCGTATATTTCCTAGGTTTTTGTCTTCCCCCCCACTTCCCATATTTTTCCATACTTTCCTGGGAATCGACGATTCATTGTTGACGAACGAACAACACACACCCATACCCACAGGGGGGTCGTTGGGAGGAGGACTGGCTATGGGTATGGGTGCGGGTTGTCGGACCCTGGGGAACGCTCCCGTTCGAGCGGGGACCCCCATCCGACAACACGCACCCATAGCCCTCTCCGATCCCCCTATGGGTATGGGTGTGTGTTGTTGGTTCGTCAATTGTGTCTGTGTGTTCTTTCCCCTCCTGAGAGATCAACGCAGGCCTGGAGCAGATCCCAGAGGACGCCGAGGGCGAAGAGGAGTCAGCTCTAGAAGGTCACCTTCTTTCGGCGGTGGACAAACCTCCCTTTAGTAGACCTCCCCTTAGTGAAAACGGCCTGGGACCGAAACCGGCGGACCTGGACCCGCAAAAATGACGGCCGCGACGCCCCCTCGCGAACCGAACACGGCCAATTCCTCGATCGACGTGTCAGGGTAGGAGGTCTATCAACCTCCGATTCTTCAGGGCAGCCATCGACGACCTGGACGAGGCCGACGCTGGACACCCCTCACGCTGACGCGCCGAACCTGGACAACGGGCCCGGGCTGACGAGCGCCACCTACCGTCGGGGCGTTGACCTAGGGAACCCTAAAATAAGGAACTGGGCCCCTTGTTTCCATGAGTGAAGCTTCGATCTCCGATCGACAACATATTAAGGAAAACCCGAGGCAGGCCGTGAAACACTTCAGGAGCGCGGAGCCCCTCCCCAACGAGAAGGGTTCCTTCTTCGGGGCCCCGACTGGACCATGGGCAGGATGGGGAAGCGGAACGGCAACAGGTCGACGTCCGAGGTGATCTCGACGTGGAGCACGCGTTGCAGTTACTGCCGTCGGCCGAGCCTCCTACGCCTCGACCCCGAAGGCTGCCACCGTTCTCAGGCGATTGCCAAGTGGTGCTCGGACCGAGGCATCGAGCTGTGGACTGCTCCGGGCTGGGCCCCCTGGCTAATGGGCAAGGGGTGAGAGGCGGATCCAACTCCTCAAACGACCAGCGAAGCTGGCGACCCTGGCCCCAGAGTGTCCCATTGAAGAGCTGATCTTCTGGGCCGTGGGGGAGATCAACAGCACGGACAAGGTTGGCAACCACTCGCCTTTCGAGCACGTGATGGGAGTGGCCGGGATGCCCGCCTCGAGCAACCCGTTCGCCATCATAGACGGGGACACCGGCGAGACACAAGAGCAGCGACGCCTACTCGCGGGCAAGAGCTTCCTGGAAAGAGAATCTGCGGAACGTCGCCGGCACGCTCAGGGGACCTCTGGCGTAAGGGGCAGGGCCTTGAGAGACGCCCCGCCAAGAAGCGGGGCTGGTACGGCCCCGCACGCATCCTGGTGCAGGAGAAACGACACGTGGACGGACGGACCCGCCCTACGTTGGTGATATGGGCCTCCCACGGGAGCGTGCTCCTCAGGTGCGCCCCTGATCGATTACGAGCCGCCTCAGAAGCGGAGAAGATGATCACCGAGTTGCAGCGGCAGACGGACCTCGGCAAGACCGTCACGAAGATTCTGGAGACTGCGAGGGCGGGGACCTACGAGGACCTCCTGGGGCAGGGTCGTCCAGACCTTCGAGACTACGAACACCCGCCACAGCCTGTGATGGAGATCCCCCGAGACACCACCGCCGCTGAGGAACCACCTGTTTCGGCCATGGATGAGGCGGAAGACCCTGCTGAGACTGGCAATGATGCCGCCAGTGCTGCAAAACCCTCGCGACAGATGACGCCCAGCTCAGCGACTCAGCCGGAGGGTGAACCAAGCGAGATCCCCGACCGCCGGTCTCGATCGCCTCCACCTCGCTCGGGAGAGAGGACAGCGGCACCGACACCACCGGCAGCATGTGCAAGGACGACAGCACCTGCCCGCCAGGTTTCCAGGGCACTGTCACGACCCCGACCTGAAGGAGCACCGTCATCAGCGGCGGGCGCGGCATCCCGTGGCGATTCCAGACCCCGATGGCGCATGACACACCGCGGACCCAAGCTGGATCTACATGTGCCTCTCGAGAAGCGCCAGGAGGGTCCAGACGGAGAGAGGGGCACTGCCGTGGACGACGAGTCCAACTTCCCGGCCAACCTCCTCCACGACAAGCTGGAAATCACTCTCGGGAACGACGAACACCAGACCGCCTGTTTCGAGTACCTTGTGGACGAGAGCACCACACCCGATGGGCGCCGCGACCTGAGGAACCACATCCTGGACAGCTTCGGCGTCAACCAGCGCCGCAAGGACAAGGTGGAGCTCACGTGGTCAAAGATAAACCCCAGCGAGCGGAAGGAGTTCGAAGGAACCATCGCTAGGGAAACCAACAACTGGGTCCAACATCAGGGACTCCAACCCGTCCCCATCTCTCGGGTCAAGGACGCCGCCGACGTTATCAGGGCGAGACGGCTCGTCACCCAAAGAACGAACTGGAAGGCAAAGGCGCGACTGGTGCCCCTCGGCTACCAGACCAAGGATCTGGGTCAGGAGCCGACAGCAAGCCCGACGGCCTCCCGACGAGCTCGGAATGTCATGCTCACAGTGAGTGCGTCGAACCACTGGAAGCTAATCAAGGGAGACGTGACCTCGGCCTTCCTGCAGGCTCACGAGTTGGACAAGGACCTCTTCATCGGGCCCGACGCCGTGCTCAAGAAGGCGTTCGACGTGAAGGACGGCAAGATCCTCCAAATGGTGAAACCAGGGTACGGTATCGGCGAGGCATCCCGCCACTGGTGGGAGACGGTTGAGAAGGACTTCTCGAAGTTCGGCCTCCAAGCGCGCGAGCTAGAGCCCTGCCTCTGGAAAGCCCGATATTCCAAGACCGGCAGATTGACCGAGATGGCCATGGCGCACGTGGACGACTTCATCCTGGCGGGTGACATCTCGCACCCCGAGTGACAAACTAAGGTCAAGCAGATCCGGGGGCTCTACACGTGGGGGAACTGGGAGGACATGAACGAGGGGCCACCTCCCTCGAACAGTGCGGCGTCACGATCGAAAAGAAACGAGAAGGGCTTCTTCCTCCACCAGAAGGCGTACGTCGACAAGATACTAGAAGTCCGAACGACGAGCGGGAGCAAACGGCGCACCACGGACACCCTGACGGGCGCGGATACGACGGTGCTCAGGGCCTTCCGCGGAGAAATCTGCTTGCTCGGCGTGAACACCATGCCCTTTCTTCTCTCGTGGGTCGCTGACCTCCAGTCGAAGATCCCGACGGGGACGCACACCTTCTCCATGGCGGCGAACAGCATCGTTAAGCTCACCAAGCAGGGCCGCCACATGGGGATGCAGATCTTCCGCGATGCCCTGGACGACCTGGCCCTCTTCACCTGGTGCGACGCGGCCTGGGCAAGCCGTCCAGATGGGCACTCTCAGGGCGGACACATCACCGCCCTGGCATCCAGGGCGGCCATGGACGGCAAGCTCTCAGAGCTCATGGTCCTGGACTGGGGCTCCAGGAAGCTGCGGCGCGCGGCTCGGTCGAGCCTCTCTGCGGAGGTGCGAGAAGCAGGCGACGCGGAAGGCGAACGGTGCGTCTCGATATCTTTCTTTCGTTGTGTTGTGTGTGTCTCTCTCTAGATACATGTGCGTGTGTGTCACCCGCACACGTCTGCCAGCATGGGGGGGCAGACTATTCTGCTCCCGTGGGGGAAATCACAGGCGAACTGCTCGTTTGCCATCGCCCCCCATTACGGGAGAAGACACCGAGAGCACAGCGAAAACTCGTGCTGTGACGACTTCGCATTACAGTCGGGGGCTTGACATAAGGAACCCAAAATAAGGAACAAGGCCCCTTGTTTCCATGAGTTAAACTTCGATTTCCGATCGAAAACATAAGGAAAACCTGAGGCAAGCTGCGTAACACTTAAGGAACGCGGAGCCCCTCCCCAACGAAAAGGGTTCCTTCTTCAGGGCCCCGACTGTAGCTCCTGACGCCGTGCAGACCCCTCAGCCTCGAGCGATCGCGGCCTCCCGCTGGCGCAGCTCGTGCGGTATCGGCCGACTCTGGGCCACCGGCGGTGCTCAACCTTTTGAACGTCCAGGCTGAGGTCGCCGCCGCGTCGACACGACACGACGGCAGCGTACCGTTGAAGGGGCCCCAGGACACACAACTAAATACACACAAATAAAAAGATTCCCGATAGTTTCCCATATTTGTTGGATTTCTGTCTTCACCCCCACTTCCCATATTTTCCTATATTTTCTGGGGAATCGACGACTAATTGTGTCTGTGTGTGTTTTCCCCTCCTGAGACACGACGGCAGCGTGCCGTGCTGTCTCGTACACCCACGTGCACCCCCCCCTCCTTTCCCGCGGCGGCAGCTGCTCTGAGTCAGGGCGCCTCGCCGCGGGCAAGGAAATGCACGGCGCCCTTTGGCCCGAGCCCCTGCGCTAGCCCTCCGTCTGCCCACGCGAGGCAGCAGGCTGCCGTCTCTTCCGACGCAGAGACAGCCGGCTTTGGGCCACGCTTCCTACAGTCGCGAGCGACTCAAACCGCCTGGCTGCGAGTGCGGCCGACAATGACGGGCAGGGGTCCCGCGGGTGATGCCGTCGCCCTCGGACCCGCCGTCGTCATCGCCGATGGCGACCGCAGGGCCCTCATGCAGCAGGTCTCGAAGCTTTTCTTGCTGATGCTCCCCAGAGCGCGCGTCGTCTGCCGCTTGAGCATGCTCGGGGCACCCCGATGGCCATCTAGAAACACAGATTCGTCTGTCCCCGGAGAGCACTGCTGGTCGGCACCCTCCTCAGTGCGCGGGATGAGGACAAGCAGTCCCAGTTCCACGTCGAGCTTCACTTCGTGGCCGTCCACGGAGCTGCACACAACCTCGCCGTCCTGCTTGCCCGTGCTCGACTCCAGTAAGGCGGAGAGGGGGAAACTGCCCTCCGCCAGGACCTTTCTGCCTCTACTCGCCGACACGATGGAGAAACGAATCCGCCAGGAATCCGTAAAGTCCGATGGCCGAAGGTGCAAGAACAGCTTGTGCTGCACGCGCAGATTGTGGTTGCTCTTCCGCAAGGAGCGGGCGACATCCGCTACCTCCTCGCCCAACGCCTCCGCGATCTCGGCGGCGGAGTAGTCCTTCTGCGCGAGGCGCTCCACCCGCTTCTGCGTGTCCTCCGGGAGGGTGCCCCCAGAGCCCGCTTCCGCGTCCTGCTGGGTCGGCCGAGAAGCGGGGGGGAGGCCACGCCAAGGGAGGGTTGGCGAATCAGCCCACGCAGCGGGCTTGCCCAGCGCCTCCCGTGCCGGAGGCGCGCCCGGCGGCGGGGCCGAAACCGGCTGCGTGCGGCAGATTCTGCCCCCACTCCCCTCCCCAATTCCCCCTTTCCGCCCACCCCGAGCGGCCCTCGCCTCCCCAATGCGGGTCATGACTCGGGCCTCCAGTGACCTTTCGGGACGACTCGGGGCACCCTCGGGGCGCTCTCGGCGAGGCGCGGCTGCCGCAGAGCATCCCGAGGGTGCAAAACAGCCGAGAACCGACGAAAGCGTGCGAGCACGAATCTCGAACCTCGAACCCCTCTTTGGAGGCCTGGAAATTGGCACCAACACCAGCACAAGAGGTTGCCTCCACATGGGGAAACTGATCCTAGATTTCGGTGTTGGTGGTAATAGTGCGGTCACCTTGGAAACCAAAATGTTGTCACCATCACCGAGATTGGGATCGTCCTGCCTCGGTGGACGCACACCGCCGATCTCGGTGTTGGTGTCGACCTCTGGGCCTGCGAGCCCCTGCCCCCCCCCCCCGGCCCGAGCCGATCCTGGCACGGCGTGCGTGTCCACGCCTCCCCGAAGCTGAGCACCACCTCCACCCCGCACGGCTGGCCCAGGCCGCCGGGCAGGTGCCCGCCCGCCACGTCGCACACCAGCAGCGCCACAGAGCCTGCCCGCCTCTGCCCCGCGGCCGCCAGCTCCGCCCCGGCCTCGCTCGGGTCGGGCGAGAGGGGGGGATAGCAAAGGGGGGGATTTAAGAAGCAGCTCACGTGGCTGATTTTCCCGGCGCCGCCCGGCGCCAAATGTATCGAGGAATGGGCCCCTCGGTGGGGCCGAAACCAGCTGCATGCAGCAAATTTCGTACCCCCTTTTCCCAATCCCCGCTGTCGTCCGGCCTGGAGGAGGAGGAGGAGGAGGAGGAGGAGGAGGAGGAGGAGGAGGAGGAGGAGGAGGAGAGGAGGAGGAGGAGGAGGAGGAGGAGGAGGAGGAGGAGGAGGAGGAGAGCAACGACCGGGCGGTACAGGTCCGCCCCCTGCCTCCCCAGGACCTCCGAGGCCGTGCTTGGACAGCGTGGCTCCCTCTGGAGGTCTCGGCCGGGGCCGGCGCCTCCATCCCCGAGCGGCTCCTCCTTTGGCTCTGGGGCCTATGGCGAGGCTCCCCCGAAGGCCGAAGACAGACCCCCTCGAGTCGTGAAAAAATCATGACGGCAGGTTTTTCTCTATTTTCGGCATCTGGGGGCCCTTACCGGCCCTCGGGACCGTCAAAAAACGACTCAGGAGGAAAAACCGGTCCCGGGGAATGGGTCCAGACCGCTGGGGATCGACGTCATGAAAAAATCATGACGTCGGGGGTCTGGGAAGACAGCCAAGAACTCTCCGTATGCGGGGGTCTTTCCTCCCTCCCTCCCTCGCCCCCTCGCTCCCTCCCCTGACTGAGTTCTGCATCCTTTCTGGGAGGCGAGGCGAGGCGAAGCGAGGCAGGGCGCCGGTCTGGTCGCCCCAGGAGGGGCGGCCCCACGAGAGCCCGGCGGTGGCGAAGGAGAGACGAAAGCCTTTCTGGGAGGGGAGGGGGAGGAACTATCGGGGGCGGCCAAGAGGGGGGCCTCCAAGAGGGGGGGCCGCAAGTCATGGCCGGCGGCATGTGCGCGGCCCGGGGGGGGGGGGGGCCAGGGACGTGCTGAAAGAAGAAGAGGCGCCACGAAATCTGGGGAACCCTCATGGCCCCCGCCATGATATCCGCCCCCCCTAGTCATCACCCCCCTCTTGGCCGCCCCCGAAACTGGGCAGGCCTGTGTACTCCGAGTTTCTTAATGAGCGTCGGGGGGGCGTCACCCCCGCCGACAGCCCCACACCGACCCCCTTCGCGGGCAGCCACCGCGCGCCGAAGGCGCTCCGACCCCCGTCGCGGCGCGACGACGAGGCGAGGTTGACCCCCGTCGGGGGGGGGGGACCCCCCCACGCTTACGAAGAGATCCGGAGTAGTTGTCCTCCTCCGAGTCCTGGTCCGCCGGGCTGCCCCCGTTCGGGCCGTCGGGCGGCATTGGCACGATGACGAAGTCGCCCTGGGGGGCAGGATCAGCCTGCATCGAATCGGAAAAATTCGGGTCGGATCGGCACGGGCGTCGAATCGAATCGGGCCGCATCGGCACGGAGGCAGAATGGAATCGGCTCGGCCGCGCCAGGATGCACCTCAGCGCCGTGCAGGCATCGGCATGAATCGGATCGTCGGCACATTCGAATCGGATCAGGCTGGCCAGAATCGGGATCACTCGGCTTTCGGATCGTAACTCGGGTCCCTGGCGGCCGCTCGGGACGGTCTGGGCAATCTCGGAACGCTCTCGGGGAGGCGCAGCTGCTGGAACGCATCCCAGGGCAAGAAAACCTTCAGGGAAAGACGAAAAGGCAGCAAAACCACTGCTGAGCCGAGCGTCCAGCAGGACGCGTGGACAGAAGACCGCGCAATTGGCAACTCTTCGAAACATAGCTTAAGAAACACAGCGCGGAGACTCGAGTCTGAAGCAAAAACACCAGCATCACGACTGTGAGGCAGAACATCGGAACGCCTTACGATTCCAAAAGCAGAAAACAAAGAGCCCGACTGTGAAGCAGAAAATGATGGCCCCACGATTCTTGGGCGCAAAAAGCACGCCCAACAATACCACAGCATGCCTGTGAGCATCACGCACACCCTGGCTGTAAGGGAACCGCCACCACACCCCCGCGTACGTTCGGTACCGTTCCAGCAAGGGGGGAGGGGGGGGGGGGCGACCCGCCGCAATGAACGCCACACGTCCACCGAAGAGGACACCTTTCAGCTGATCGGCCCCGATGGTTCAGTAGCCCAGTGACATCCCGATAATTAAAAACGCCGATGTCCGAATATTAAACAAATACAATGAGTTTCAAGAGCTTGATGTCAACGAATTAAAACTCTTCAAAGGAATCGTTGTCCAAGAATTAAGAACTTCAAGGGCTCGTTGTCCATGAATTAATATATGATCATGGTATACAGAACGTCGCTGTCCAAGAATTCAAAACACGGCATCCAAGAATTGAAAATTGATTAGCACCCCCACATGCTTTTAAAGAAGTCGATGTCCAATAATTACAAAGCCCGCCGAATTGCGCGCATCAGTCCGCGAAATACCATTGCTTGCGCGCCACAGCCTGCCATTTACACCACCGTCAACGAATTCAGGTCAACGTTCTGCGTGACTTCACGCCACTGCAACAAATCCAACCAGACGAGCCCAATGCCAGCTCGGTCAAGCGAGCGGCGCCGCAAACCAACTACCTTCGATCGATCCAGGCGGCTTATAAGAGGAAGCGGGATATGGGACATGGGACATGGGCGGAGCGGAGGAGCGGGGGGCAGGCGACGGCGATTTTCTCTCCGGAGGCCACTGGGGGCAGAACGTAGCGGCACGCCACGGCGCGCAAACTCTCGTTGTCGGGGCCCTTGATGGCGTGCACAATCGCCTCCCTGGACGCCCCAGTCACGAGGGCCGAGCGTGTCATCTTGGCCAGCCTGCGCCTTTGGCGCACCGTGAGCACTCCGTCCAAGGAAGCCAAAGCAATGCGCCAAAGATCAGTTGGCACCACCACGCCATCGCAAGGCGCCGCTGGCTCTTGACCTGCCTGTGGAGGCGGATCACGGATCACCGCCAAGAGGCCCGAAAGCCCCACGAAGGCCGTGGGGATCTGGAAAATCATCTTCTGCACTATCGTCTATCGTCAGAGCCTCCTGACTCTGGATTCTCCTTCGCCATCTCCTCGGCGGTATGAGAGCTCGAAAAAGTTCCGTGGACCTGTTTCCCCCAAGCAGACTGGTCCTCAACAAAACTCTGGCTGCCGCCAACGCTCGGGTCGCAATCAAAGCGCTGGTCGCTGTTGCCAAAATCGGTGGCCTCGTGGAAGGCGCCCCCAGCATCGCCAGGCAACGCTCCAGCGAGGCCAGCCTCAACAACACCATCGTCAGAACCTCCTGACTCAGGATTATCCTCCGCCATCTCCTCGGCCCCACCAAAACCGTGGCTTCCGCCAGCGTTGAAAACAGGAGTCGGACGGCGGGGAGGTTCGGGTGCCTTGCTCTGCTGCGAGACCTTCGCCTCGTGGGAGGCGCTCCCAGCACCGCCAGGGCACGCTCCAGCGAGGCAACCAACTTCCCCATAGTCAGATCCTCCTGGCTCTGGATCCTCCTGCACCCCCTCCTCGGCAGGGTAAGAGGTCAAAACAAAAACTCGTGGACTTCCGTCCTCCGAACAGACCAGTCCTCAACAAAACTGCGTCCGCCAGCAGCGCTCTGGTCGGAATCAAAGTGCTTCTGGCTCTTGTGGACCCCCCTCCTCCAAGCAGACTGGCCCTCAGCAAAAAACTGCGGTCGCCAACGGCGCTATGGTCGCCATCAAGGTGCTTCTGGCTGCCGTCGACAAAAGGAAAAGGATCGTCTTCCTGGGGTGGGGAAGCCGTGAACATCATGGTGCGAAGGACCACCCTGCTTTTCAAACGCACTTTGACAAGTCTGCACATCATGATCAGCGTCTCCTGGAGCTCGCAATGCAAGCGCCGAGGCACGCGTGCAGCACTCGTCCTCGTAGTCGTCCAACTCTGGCCCATCGTCCTCCGCGTCCAGGTTGAAGACAGGAATGAGCCTCAGCGCAAACTCTGGCCCTGGAAATTGAACCTCTCCACCTGCGCCTGCGTCTTGCGCTGGCGGCACCACTACCGAACCTACATCTCGAGCTCCTTCTGCGTACGGCCGGAACAAGGCCACAAGAACATCGGACAAGAACATGAGACCCTCCGCGGGCCAAAGTACCCCAAACCATAAGGACGTCGAGGACGCCCTTCCGAGGTGTCCCCGACCTTCACTTCCGAGCCAACGTGCGTAAGTACGCATCTGGTTCAGCCCCCAGCCTAAAGCCTTCGACTGCACAGCCTGGACCACGCCACCCCGAAGCCCTGGCCCCCCCCGCCCCCCGAGACCCACGCTGTGTTCCTGTGCCCTGGATCTGCCTCCGCGCGTCCGTCGTCATCCACGAGCGCGCGGTTGCTGGAGGCAGCACGTTGACATCGAGACCGAAGAACATGGAGGGTCATGCCCGCGCCGCGGACGCGCGAGGCCTGCGACCAGCTTAGTCGGGCTCTAGCAGTGGGCCTCAGCGCCACGTCTCACGCCCTGGCACTCATGCACGCGCGCGAGCTCTCGCCCCAACCCCGCGGCGCCCCAGGGAGCCTCGCGCGACCTCGCCTGCTCGCCCCAGACTCAAGGCCGCGGCCGCGCGGCCTGGCCCCCGCCACCCTAGGCCCAGCTCCAGGCTGCTGTTGCCCCAAAACAAGAACATGCGAGGGTGTGCGTCTCCGCGCCGCCGTCATCCACGAGCGCGCGGCTGCTGGAGGCGACACATTGACACCGAGACCGAAGAACATGGAGGGTCCTGCCCACGCCGCGGACGCGCGAGGCCTGCGGCCAGCTTAGGGCTCTAGCAGTGGGCCTCAGCGCCACGTCTCACGCCCTGGCACTCATGCACGCGCGCGAGCTCTCGCCCCAACCCCGCGGCGCCCCCAACAACTCTGGGTTTTGCAGCGGCGCAACTCATGGGTTTGGGTGCATGTGTTCCAGGCCAACATGGCGACTCTTCTATTGCCGATAACGCGAAGCTCCGCGCGCGCACACGCCGCCGCGCGCGCGGCGGCGCAGGCGCGCGCGAGGAGTGTTTGTCTGCGCTGTTGTAGAACACATGCACCAAAACCCATGTTAACTTCGAAATCCAATCGGCAACCACTAAGGGTTCACTTTGATTTCCCAAGCCAACATGGCAACTTTTCCATTGCTGATAACGCGGGGCGCCCCACGCGCACGCGCCGCCGCGCGCGCGAGGGGTTGTTGTATACGCCGTTGCAAGACACGTACACCAGAACCCATGTTGACTTGGAAATCCAATCGGCAACCGCTAGTGGTCCACTTTGATTCTCCAGGCCAACATGGCGCTTCTTCTACTGCTGATAACACTGAGCGCCCCACGCCCCTGCGCCGCCGCGCGCGCGGCGGCGCAGGCGCGCGCGAGAAGTGTTTGCATGCGCCGCTGCAGAACACATGCACCAAAACCCATGTTAACTTGGAAATCAAACTGCCCACTTCCAAGGGCTCCCTTTGAATTCCCCAGTCAACGCGGCAACTGTCCTATTGCTGGCGCTGCGGCGTTTCTCGCGCGCGCGCGCCGCCGCGCGCGCGGCGGCGCAGGAACGCGCGAGAAGTTTTGCGCGCGCTGTTGCAGAAGACATGCACCAGAAACCATGTTAACTTGGAAATCCAAGTGGCAACCGCTAAGGGTTCACTTTGATTTTCCAGGCCAACATGGCGACTCTTCTATTGCCGATAACGCGAAGCTCCGCACGCGCACACGCCGCCGCGCGCGCGGCGGCGCAGGCGCGCGCGAGGAGTGTTTGTCTGCGCTGTTGTAGAACACATGCACCAAAACCCATGTTAACTTCGAAATCCAATCGGCAACCACTAAGGGTTCACTTTGATTTCCCAGGCCAACATGGCAACTTTTCTATTGCTGATAACGCGGGGCGCCCCACGCGCACGCGCCGCCGCGCGCGCGGCGGCGCCGTTGTTGTATACGCCGTTGCAAGACACGTACACCAGAACCCATGTTGACTTGGAAATCCAATCGGCAACCGCTAGTGGTCCACTTTGATTCTCCAGGCCAACATGGCGCTTCTTCTACTGCTGATAACACTGAGCGCCCCACGCCCCTGCGCCGCCGCGCGCGCGGCGGCGCAGGCGCGCGCGAGAAGTGTTTGCATGCGCCGCTGCAGAACACATGCACCAAAACCCATGTTAACTTGGAAATCAAACTGCCCACTTCCAAGGGCTCCCTTTGAATTCCCCAGTCAACGCGGCAACTGTCCTATTGCTGGCGCTGCGGCGTTTCTCGCGCGCGCGCGCCGCCGCGCGCGCGGCGGCGCAGGAACGCGCGAGGAAGTTTTGCGCGCGCTGTTGCAGAAGACATGCACCAGAAACCATGTTAACTTGGAAATCCAAGTGGCAACCGCTAAGGGTTCACTTTGATTTCCAGGCCAACATGGCGACTCTTCTATTGCCGATAACGCGAAGCTCCGCACGCGCACACGCCGCCGCGCGCGCGGCGGCGCAGGCGCGCGCGAGGAGTGTTTGTCTGCGCTGTTGTAGAACACATGCACCAAAACCCATGTTAACTTCGAAATCCAATCGGCAACCACTAAGGGTTCACTTTGATTTCCCAGGCCAACATGGCAACTTTTCTATTGCTGATAACGCGGTGCGCCCCACGCGCACGCGCCGCCGCGCGCGCGAGGGGTTGTTGTATACGCCGTTGCAAGACACGTACACCAGAACCCATGTTGACTTGGAAATCCAATTGGCAACCGCTAGTGGTCCACTTTGATTCTCCAGGCCAACATGGCGCTTCTTCTACTGCTGATAACACTGAGCGCCCCACGCCCCTGCGCCGCCGCGCGCGCAGCGGCGCAGGCGCGCGCGAGAAGTGGTTGCATGCGCCGCTGCTGACCACAATGCCCAGAGCCCATGCTAACTTGGAAACCTGACTGGCGACGCTGAAGGTTCACTTTGATTTTCCAAGCCAACATGGCGACTCTCCTATTGCTGACAACGCGGGCCTCTTAACTCGCTTTCGGCAGCGCAGACGCGCATGTCAAGTTTTGCGTGGCCCTCGGTAGGACGCACGCACACACGCACACACGCACGCACGCGCGCGCGCGCGCACATACCCCGCTCTGATGCCCAACAACCGCCAAACTCTCTCCTAGGAACATGCGAGGGCGATTCCTTTCGCGCCACCATCATCCAGGGGGACGCGGTTGCGGATGGCCGCACCTTGACATCGAGACCGAAGAGCATGGAGGGTCCTGCCCGCGCCGCGGATGCGCGAGCCCTGCGGCCTACCCCATGGGCCTTAGCATAGGACCGACGTCAGCGCTACGTCCTGAACGTCATCCGCACATCCAACCTCTCAGCCCTGCCGCAGCCCAGGAAGCTGCGCGTGGCTTCTCCCGCCCGCCCTAGCCTCATGCGACTCACGCCTGCAGCCGCGCACCCTACTCTCCGAAACCTGAAGCCCACCAGCGCCAAGTTCCCCCCTAAGAACATGCGAGGGTGATTGCACTCACGCCGCCATCATAAGGGGCACGCGGTTGCTGGAGGCCGCACCTTGACATCGAAACCGAAGAACATGGAGGGTCCTGCCCGTGCCGCGGACGCGCGAGCCCAGCGGCCTACGTGCGTACGCAGCCTCAATCAAGCCTGCATCCGCACGCCCTAAGCCCCGCAGCCCGAAGCCCACCAACGCCAAACAGTCCCCTAAGAACATGCGAGGGTGATTGCAATCGCACCACCATCATGATGGGGCACGCGGTTGCTGAAGGCCGCACCGTGACTTCGGGACCGAAGAACATGGAGGGCCCCGCCCCCGCCGCGGACGCTCGTAGCCTAATCGTGAACCCCGGGCCCCAGCTTTGTCAGAACGAAGGAATAATGGCGCCAAACTGAAGAACATCGAGGATACCCTCCCCCAGGGTGCACAAGAACATGGAACAAAAACGAAGAACATAAGGGTACCCTCCCCGAAACGCCGAAGTTCTTAAGCCTTGTGCCGGCCGTACGCTTGATATCTTGCTTCTGGTTGTCCTTTACCATAGAGACCTCGCGCTAGCACTTGAGCACACGAAGCCTCTCCTGCATGGACTCCAAACGGTCATTCCGAGACTGCCTGCGCTTATGCCGCGCCTCCTGGCGCTGCATCTTCCGCTGCATGTTCTGCGTCGGCGCAGCCGATGAGGGTGGCAATTACCTGCTTGAACTCGCCGAAATCCTGGAGGCACTCCGACGACGCGGTGGAATTGCGTGGCCCCCCACAGGAGTCCGCCACTCTCCTGGCGGCCTCGAGGGGGACCTGCACCTGCTCACCCTCGTTATCGAACGCGCGGGGAAGCGCCCCCTTGGCCTCGCATGCGACGGCCTCCACGAGCGCATCCGTGATGGAGGGCTCCGCCCTCTGAACCTGGAACCCTTGGATGATCGAGCCCTCCGCCACGACGCTGACTTCCGCGAGGTAGACCTTGGCTGGGGACCCGCACTCCTGGAACGCGCTGCTGGACGCGGCGCCGCCGAGGTCGGCGACCTCCTCGCACTGCGCCTGGCAAGGGACTGGCTGCTCGACTCCGAACAATCTACCATGGACCATGTGCTTCGGCGGCCTCGCCGCAACCGGTGGAAAGGAAGACGGCGGCTGCGGCCTCGAACTTGCCGCCCTCGTCCCCGATCTCCTTGCAGGCGGCGAAGCTGAGCGCGGAGGGCTCTTGCTCCGATGGCGCTCCTCGCTCTGACGGCTCCCTGTCCGCGGAGGCGCAGGAGGCGGAGGGTGCCTGCCCACCAAAACTGGAGGCGGAGGAGGGGCCGGCGGCGCCTCGATGACGCTCCTCTCCATGGCCCTGACGCGCACCGTCATGAGTCATCACCTTGTTGTGCAGCCAACGTGCCTTGCGGCGTGAGCCCTAGTAATGAGTAGTGAGGCTTCGTCAGACGCGCAACCTCGTCTGTGTCTGACTTTATCCATGGCCTCTTCGCCCAAGCTGGATCCATCAGCTTATGCAACCTGAATGCCGCACTCGGCGGCGAGAGATGCGCTGAAACCGAGCCACGACTCGCAACAGCGACTGCCGCTCGGAAGAAGGCCGTCGCAAGCCGAAGAAACACTTGAGCCAAAATGGCTTCAGCCAAAATGGCTTGAGCCAAAATGGCCACGGACACAGGCGACGACGAGGAGAGCGAGGGCGAGGGGGAGGAGGAGGAGGAGGAGGAGGAGGCAACAGCAGCAGCAGCAGCAGAAGCAGCAGCAACAGGAGCAGCAGCAGCAGACATCAGCAGCAGGATCAGCAGAAGCAGAAGCAGCAGCAGCAACAGCATCAGCAGACAGCAGCAGCAAACACAGCAGCAGCTACAGCAGCAGCGGCAGCATCAGCAGCAGCGGTGGGGCGGCGGCGACAACGGCAAGAGAAGCAGCAGCTACAAGATAAACGCCTCCTCCTCCTCGCTCCTCCTCCTACTCCTCCTCCTCCTCCTCCTACTCCTCCTCGCTGCTGAACCGAGGTTCCTAACCTCAGTTTCAAGATTTTCCTGCGCCAACACCGGCCGCCCTCAGCCGACTGCAAGCCCGAAAAACGAGGCGCAACCGTCGCGACTCCTTGCCGCGCACGTGGCCCTCAGAGGGACGCGAGCAGCCTATTTACCCCGAAGCGCTCGCCGGGCCCGGAGGAGGAGGAGGAGGAGGAGGAGGCGGAGGGGGAGGAGGCGGAATAGGAGGAGATGGAGGAGGA
>CAUYUJ010001512.1:32500-61794 GCA_963575745.1 Prorocentrum cordatum | reverse complement strand
CTCACGCCCTGGCACTCATGCACGCGCGCGAGCTCTCGCCCCAACCCCGCAGCGCCCCCAACAACTCTGGGTTTTGCAGCGGCGCAACTCATGGGTTTTGGTGCACGTGTTCCAGGCGACTCTTCTATTGCCGATAACGAGAAGCTCCGCACGCGCACACGCCGCCGCGCGCGCGGCGGCGCAGGCGCGCGCGAGGAGTGTTTGTCTGCGCTGTTGTAGAACACATGCACCAAAACCCATGTTAACTTCGAAATCCAATCGGCAACCACTAAGGGTTCACTTTGATTTCCCAGGCCAACATGGCCATGGCAACTTTTCTATTGCTGATAACGCGGGGCGCCCCACGCGCGCGAGGGCTTGTTGTATACGCCGTTGCAAGACACGTACACCAGAACCCATGTTGACTTGGAAATCCAATCGGCAACCGCTAGTGGTCCACGTTGATTCTCCAGGCTAACATGGCGCTTCTTCTACTGCTGATAACACTAAGCGCGCCACGCCCCTGCGCCGCCGCGCGCGCGAGAAGTGTTTGCACGCGCCGCTGCAGAACACATGCACCAAAACCCATCATGTTAACTTGGAAATCAAACTGCACACTTCCAAGGGCTCCCTTTAAATTCCCCAGTCAACGCGGCAACTGTCCCATTGCTGGCGCTGCGGCGTTTCTCGCGCGCGCGCGCCGCCGCGCGCGCGGCGGCGCAGGAACGCGCGAGAAGTTTTGCGCGCGCTGTTGCAGAAGACATGCACCAGAAACCATGTTAACTTGGAAATCCAAGTGGCAACCGCTAAGGGTTCACTTTGATTTTCCAGGCCAACATGGCGACTCTTCTATTGCCGATAACGCGAAGCTCCGCACGCGCACACGCCGCCGCGCGCGCGGCGGCGCAGGCGCGCGCGAGGAGTGTTCGTCTGCGCTGTTGTAGAACACATGCACCAAAACCCATGTTAACTTCGAAATCCAATCGGCAACCACTAAGGGTTCACTTTGATTTCCCAGGCCAACATGGCAACTTTTCTATTGCTGATAACGCGGGGCGCCCCACGCGCACGCGCCGCCGCGCGCGCGGCGGCGCGGGCGCGCGCGCGGCGGCGCGGGCGCGCGCGAGGGGTATACCATGTTGACTTGGAAATCCAATCGGCAACCGCTAGTGGTCCACTTTGATTCTCCAGGCCAACATGGCGCTTCTTCTACTGCTGATAACACTGAGCGCCCCACGCCCCTGCGCCGCCGCGCGCGCGGCGGCGCCGCCGCGCGCGCGGCGGCTCAGGCGCGCGCGAGAAGTGTTTGCATGCGCCGCTGCAGAACACATGCACCCAAACCCATGTTAACTTGGAAATCAAACTGCCCACTTCCAAGGGCTCCCTTTGGATTCCCCAGTCAACGCGGCAACTGTCCTATTGCTGGCGCTGCGGCGTTTCTCGCGCGCGCGCGCCGCCGCGCGCGCGGCGGCGCAGGAACGCGCGAGGAGTTTTGCGCGCGCTGTTGCAGAAGACATGCACCAGAAACCATGTTAACTTGGAAATCCAAGTGGCAACCGCTAAGGGTTCACTTTGATTTTCCAGGCCAACATGGCGACTCTTCTATTGCCGATAACGCGAAGCTCCGCACGCGCACACGCCGCCGCGCGCGCGGCGGCGCAGGCGCGCGCGAGGAGTGTTCGTCTGCGCTGTTGTAGAACACATGCACCAAAACCCATGTTAACTTCGAAATCCAATCGGCAACCACTAAGGGTTCACTTTGATTTCCCAGGCCAACATGGCAACTTTTCTATTGCTGATACGCGCGCCCCACGCGCACGCGCCGCCGCGCGCGCGGCGGCGCCGGCGCGCGCGAGGGGTTGTTGTATACGCCGTTGCAAGACACGTACACCAGAACCCATGTTGACTTGGAAATCCAATCGGCAACCGCTAGTGGTCCACTTTGATTCTCCAGGCCAACATGGCGCTTCTTCTACTGCTGATAACACTGAGCGCCCCACGCCCCTGCGCCGCCGCGCGCGCGGCGGCGCCGCCGCGCGCGCGGCGGCGCAGGCGCGCGCGAGAAGTGGTTGCATGCGCCGTTGCTGAACACATGCGCCAGAGCCCATGCTAACTTGGAAATCTGACTGGCGACGCTGAAGGTTCACTTTGATTTTCCAAGCCAACATGGCGATTCTCCTATTGCTGAGAACGCGGGCGTCTTAACTCGCTTTCGGCAGCGCAGGCGCGCACGTCAAGTTTTGCGTGGCCCTCGGTAGGACGCGCGCACACACGCACACACGCACGCACGCGCGCGCACATACCCCGCTCTGATGCCCAACAACCGCCAAACTCTCTCCTAGGAACGTGCGAGGGCGATTCCTTTCGCGCCACCATCATCCAGGGGGACGAGGTTGCGGATGGCCGCACCTTGACATCGAGACCGAAGAGCATGGAGGGTCCTGCCCGCGCCGCGGGTGCGCGAGCCCTGCGGCCTACCCCATGGGCCTTAGCATAGGACCGACGTCAGCGCTACGTCCTGAACGTCATCCGCACATCCAACCTCTCAGCCCTGCCGCAGCCCAGGAAGCTGCGCGTGGCTTCGCCCGCCCGCCCAGCTCATGCCTGCAGCCGCGCACCGTGCTCTCCGAAACCTGAAGCCCACCAGCGCCAAGTTCTCCCCTAAGAACATGCGAGGGTGATTGCACTCACGCCGCCATCATCAAGGGGCACGCGGTTGCTGGAGGCCGCACCTTGACATCGAAACCGAAGAACATGGAGGGTCCTGCCCGTGCCGCGGACGCGCGAGCCCTGCGGCCTACGTGCGCACGTAGCTTCAATCAAGCCTGCATCCGCACGCCCTAAGCCCCGCAGCCCGAAGCCCACCAACGCCAAACAGTCCCCTAAGAACATGCGAGGGTGATTGCAATCGCACCACCATCATGAAGGGGCACGCGGTTGCTGAAGGCCGCGCCGTGACTTCGGGACCGAAGAACATGGAGGCTCCCGCCCCCGCCGCGGACGCTCGTAGCCGAATCGTGAGCCCCGAACCCCAGCTTTGTCAGAACGAAGGAATAATGGCGCCAAACTGAAGAACATCGAGGATACCCTCCCCCAGGGTGCACAAGAACATGGAACAAAAACGAAGAACATAAGGGTACCCTCCCCGAAACACCGAAATTCTTAAGCCTTGTGCCGGCCGTGCCTATTTGCGGCGCGCAGTCCATATCCAGCCGCGGCAGGTGTATGAATGACGGGAGCGTATGCTTGATTTCGCGGGCAGCGGCGCTTAATTCGCATGTTGGTGATGTTTAATTCACGGGCCACCTGTATATCTAACGGACGGTAATATTTAATTCACGGACGGTGGCCATGGATTCACACATTGTTTGTTTTAATTCACGGGCCGCAATACAATGGTTGGTTTTAATTAAAGGACAACGGCTGTTTTTAATTATCGGACTGCACGGGCCGCGCACCGGGCTACTGATCCATCGGGGCGGTGCAGCCTTTCAGTCTCCGCGAACAATCGACATCGCACCGGATCGATCCGAACGAAGTGGGACCTGCCTCGGGGCTGCGCGGCTGCGCCGACGGCTGCCGGTGCACAGCCGCGGGCCGGGGCCAGCAGGGGGACGCCTCCTGCAGGGCCTGGAGCAGCCCCGCGCCCCGGAAGCTCCTGTCGGGGAAAGCCAGTGGGGACAACGGCGGCTGCCCAGTGATGTGTGCTGAATTCGTATGCTGCGGACTCGCATGCATCGTGTTTGCCCATCGTTGCGCACTCTGGATCTCATAATAATGAGGGGGTCTACTTTTGTGGGGGGTCTAATGGGTCTCGTCAAACAAGATTGTTTGGGGTTCTCTATGCTGGCCCCGTTGTTGCACCGCTCTTGGGGGGGAGGGTCCCAGACGCGCTGTCAAACACCCTTTGGATCCAGCCCGTGCTGCTGAGACATCTGGAGCATCAGCTGGCACTGTGCCCTCCCTTCCACGTACCAGGGTGCCCTCTGATGTCGTTCCCACTGATCCTGTGCGTCTCTCTGGGGGCCCGAAGGTCCCACCCCCTCCTCTCCTTCCTCCGCCTCCTCCTCCTCCTCCTCCTCCTTCCTCCTCCTCCCTCCTCCCTCCCTCCTCCTCCTCCTCCTCCCCCTCCCCTCCTCCTCCTCCTCCTCCTCCCTCCTCCTACCCCCTCCTCCTCCTCTCCTCCTCTCTCTCCTCCTCCTCCTCCCTCCTCCTCCTCCTCCTCCTCCTCCTCCTCCTCGCGGGATCTGTTTGCAAATCTTCGACCCTCGGAGTTCTCAACGCCCGGCGCTCGCCCGCGCCTCGGCCCCCTGGGCCCGTTCCTGATGGGCCCCGGGGCCCTCAGGAGCGGGCCCACACGGCAACGGCAGCTGCCCCTCGGGGAAGGGGTCGGGGCCTGCAGCGGTGTATTATGGGGTCGGGCGACAGGGGGGGATAGCAAAGGGGGGGGTTTGAGAATCAGCTCACGGAGCTGATTTTCCCGGCGCCTCCCGGCGCCGGAGGCGGCCATGTATCGAGGAATGGGCCCCTCGGTGAGGCCGAAACCAGCTGCATGCAGCAAATTTCGTACCCCCCCCTTTCCCAATCCCCCCCTTTCGTCCGGCCCGATTTTAAAAGGCTGAAGGGGGCCCAGGGACACACAAAAAGCACAGCAGCTACTGCAGGCGGGAGGGGCAGCCGGCCCGCCCATGACATGCAGTGCGAGCGCGGCCGCAAGAAAGCCTCGCCAGAAGCCTGACCCTGAAAACCCGCGCGCGGGGTGCACCGGACGGGAAACCTGGAGCACTCGTAACGCAGCAGCTCCTTCAACGGCCGCGGGAAATCGCCGCGCACCGCGCGGAGCGAAGACCTATGTTACGTTTTTGTGTCGAGGCTCGAGAGGCGCTAAAACAGGGCTAGGAACGGGATAAATCGCTCCAGAGCGTTCCGGAGCGCTCCCAGAGCGTTCCGGAACGCTCTGGAGCGGCCGCGGCGCCCAATACATCCTCCAAACCCGCCGATTCTCAGAGATTGCGAGTTATCCCGATCCGATTTTGTCCCGATCTTCGCGTCGTTTTAGGCGCAGGCTGTCCAACAGACGCGGCGGCGGCTCGAGCGGCGCAGGCGGCCCGCGGGCCGGCGTGCCGAGACTGGCCGGCACCCCCACGGATGAGGGCGGGCAACGGAGAAGCAGAGGGCGGGAGAGCTTGAGCGGAAGCGGCCGCATATGCACGCTGACTTCTACCATCGCGAGCGTACAAAATCATTTAAATTTTGACGGGGCCCTGGGACACACAAATAAATATACACAAATAACAGGATTCCCCATATTTTATTGTATTTTCTAGGTTTTTGTTTTCCCCCTACTTCCCATATTTTCCATATTTCTAGAGAAATCGAATATTAATTGTGTAAGTGTGTTTCTTTCCCTCTTGAAATTTGCGTGGCGAAGGACCCCACCCTGCGCAATGTGGGTGCCGCCATTGTGGGTATCGTCTTCGGTGGCGCTCCCGATGGGTCCGCGAACCGCGCGAGGGGCATGCCAGCATGTGTGGCGGGGTGTGCCAAAATGGGTGGCGCGGGTGCGCGGGAGCGTCGCCACTCGGGTTTCAGGTGGAGTTCCCTATGGGGCCACGAACTGTGAAAGGGATGTGCCCAAATGTGTGGCGTGGACGCATGGGAACGTCGCCACTGGGGCCTTAGATGGAGCTCCCCTATGGGGTCACGGACCGTGTAAGGGGTGTGCAAAAACGGGTGGCGCGGACGCATGGGAACGTGGCCCTTGGGGCCTTCGGTGGAGCTCCAAGTGGGGCCACGAACCGTGTAAGGGGTGTGCCAAAAATGGATAGCGCGGACGCATGGAAACGTCGCCACTGGAGCCTTCGGTGGAGCTCCCGGTGGGGCCACGCACCGTGCAAGGGGTGTCCCAAAAATGGATGGCGCGGACGCGTGGAAACGTCGCCAATGGGTCCTTCGGTGGAGCTCCCTAAGGGGGCCACGAGGCGTGTGAAGGGTGTGCCAAAATGGGGCGGCGCCGCCATGCAAGGGGTGTGCCGCAACGAGGGTCGATGATGGTGACGATAACGGCGATGCATATGAGGATGGCGATGATGGTGATGATGACGAAGATGGCGATAATGACAACAATGATAGTGATGATGACGATGACGATGACGATGGTAATAACAATAATAGTGGGAGGAAGGAAAACGGGGAGGAGAAGAGGAGGAGAGGAACGCGGGGCGCTATCTCTTCAAAACGAACACCCAACACCACAATACGTTTGGGAAGAAGGCCCTGGCGGCCCTCCGAAATCGTGTTCCAGAAAACCCCTCCCGGAACATGATTTGCATGTTCCCGAAGCCCCTTCCGGGAACATGATTGAAGCACTCCGGTTCAAGGCCGACTTGATCAATGTGCAGCGGCACCCGCGAGGCCGCCCATGCTATGCGCCCTGCAACACTATACCAAATATCCCAGCAATTCTTGTAAGCGGGAGAGGCGGCCAACCTGCATACGACATATTACGTGTCTGTAGCAAGGCTCGAAAGGCGGAGGCTGCCCGACAGACGCGGCGGCGGCTCGAGAGACGCAGGCTGCCCGCGAACAGGCTTGCCAAGACTGACTGTTCCCCCCCGAACCCCGCAGGTCGGACTGGCCGATGGGCCGAATGTCCCGCAGGGGTCGCAAAAGACACAAGTTAAAATGAAGGCAACAGGCCTAACCTGACATCACGGCGCGCTTCGGCGGAGGACTCAAGCACGGAGGCCAAGGACGAGGCGAACCTCTTCGGGCACTCGGCGGCCATGGCTGTCCATTGGCGGCCGCCCACGGCGGCGCCAGAAAGCGCGGCGAGATTGTTCCGGACTTGGAGCAACTGCCATAATGGCCGCAGCACCGCTTCTCTACGCAGTCTATACAAGAGACGCGCCAACCAGCGATGCGGGCGGCCTTCCGCCACCGGGACCCAAACTGACACAAGTGGCCGACCGCGGACGCGCACGAGGTATGAGAGAGGAGGCGAACAAAGCGAGGGGCGAACCACACGATGGAAGTCCGCGGTTTTACCAGCAGGCAGGGCACGCCAATAAGCCTGCACAATGAGTTCGTTCGGCAGCTGAAACTAAAGGCGTCGCTGCCGAGCCGGAGCCTCACCTGCTGAGCACTCAGAAGATCGAATTGGACAACGACTCGCCCGCGACCACGTCGCGCAGGGCGCGGCGAGAAGCACGCCCGCGACGACGCCGGCCTTCAGCCAACCGGAAAAAGCGACGGCCGAAATGATCCACGTCGGCACTGCTGGCGAGGTCGAGCGCAACGCAGCCATATCCGCGCGCGGTCACGAGCTCGGCCGAACCCCGACCGCCGCCCGCGAAAAGCTCCAGAAGGCCTATTGCCGCCGCAACCTGGCGAGGCGCAGCTGGGGAGTCAGCAGCCCGCGCAGGCGCCGCTCCGCGCGCGCCAACGAAACTACGCGCGGCGGCGCCACATGGGCGCGGGCGCGGCTGCCTGCTCTGGGCGGGCGCCACGAGCGCCGCGGCCGGCCCCGGCAACGTCTGGAACAGCTCCGCGTCGAACCCGCGCCCGATGATCCCCGCGAAGGACTGCTCCGCCAGCGTCCCGAAGCGGGGGGCCCAGTCGGGGACCTTCGCCAGCGCCGCCTGGAGGTAGGTCTCCACGGCGCATCTCTTCCGCGCTCGAATGCGCCGCCCACCGCACTGGGCGCCGGGCGCTCTCGACGGGGGCGCCGGCTCGCCAGGGCGTCGCGCGACGCGCCACCGTGCCACAGGGAACGCGGCGTCGGGCGGAGCGGCCTAGGACCGGGGAGCTCGGCGCGCCTGTCGAACTTCGCTCTGCACCGCGCTGCCGCGAAGTCCAAGAACGACTGCGCGGCGCTCGTCGCCATCTTCAGCGCGGCCAAGATCGGCCGCGCGAACCGGCCCAGGTCTACGCGCTGCAACTCGCCCCAGAGATTCGTCGCGCCCGGCATTCCCGCATCGGGGGGATTGAGCAAGAGCCCCCGCGCGTCCGCCACTGCCACGGACGGGATCCGGCACGCCGAGGTGACCCTCATCGCCTCGAAGGGCCGCAAATTGCCCATAAACGACAGCACCACCATGATGGCCATCCGCCAGAAGCCGCGGGCGATCATCAGACCCGCCACGGCGGGTGCCGCAGCTCGACGTCGAGGCAGCGGGGCCCGGGTGGCCATCGGCATCCGCCGCTGCCCAGCCACCACCGACCGAGTCGCCTGGGGGAGCATGAACATCCTGGCCCCCGCCGGACCCAGAGCGGAATGGGGCCAGCGCCGCCAGGAACTGCGCGCCCTCGCCGGGGATCTGCCCGTTGATGAACACGTGGTTCAGGCACGCCGTGGTCGCCCCGTCAAGCCCCGCCATCGAGCTCCAGTCCAGGCGGCGGGCCGAGCAGTAGGCCACGAGGCCGCCCAACAGCGCCCAGCACGCCGCTGGTGTCTCAAGGCGGACCGCCGCCTGCCAGGCTTGCGACCAGCGCCGCGGCCAACGGCATCCGCCTGCGGACGGAATCGGTCGGCCTGGAGGCCACCCGGCGCCGAGGCGAGGCCTTGGCTCGCGGCATGGCGAGTCGCTCGCCGTCTTGAACCACCCTGGGCCACGTCGGAGTACCAGGAACGCTCGCCACGACTGAGAGGGCCCGAAGGGTCGCACTCCGACGGGGCCCATCGCCACCGAAGGCGAGAGCCCGACGCCAGCGACAGCATGCGCGGCACGGCCACGCGGAGCCGCGAGGCAGAGCGGCAGAAGGTCAACGAGAAAGCGGCAGCCGCAGCACGCGCTCGAGCGCAGCAGGCGGCGGCAAGGCAGCAGCATGGCCTCGGACTCCAGCGCTCGCACGTCGGCACCTGGCTCGACGGCCGCAGCGATGGCCCCGCCCCAGCGGCGCCGCGCGAGCAGCGGCCGAGGCGCCTCTCCGAACACGGCGACCGACGGCCCCATGAGCGACGCGCCCCCGCCACCGGGCCCCTTCAAAATCACAGTCCAGAGAGTCCATCCTGGGGCGTGACTTCCATGTTATCCGGCGCAGTCCTCTCGCAAGCTAGGCACTCACTCCCCCGGGCCTTCTGGAAGCCCTCGACTCAGTGACACCATCGCCTGCTAATGCGCCCGATCTGGGCGACCTCAGAGCACGGCGCCAGTCAGCGGCAGGCGCCCATCCCAAACTCGCTCGCGTCCGAGCGCGCGGCGCGGCTGCCCCAGGGGGCCGACAGGTCGCGCGCCAGCGGCGGCAGGAGGCGCCGCGCCTGCCAGAGCCCCCGCCGCACCGACGGCCAATAGCTCCTGCAGGTCCGCGCCGTTCGCCGCGATGAAGGCGTCCGCCGCGTCGAGCAGCGCCAAGGCCCGACTCCGAACCAGGGGGGCCCACGCGATGTGCCCCACGAGGATCTGGAGAAGGTGACTAGACACCTGCTTGCTGCGCAAGACCTCCTCGACGGCGCATCGCGGGCGCCAGACGTTCCGACCATCGATGGAGAGCCCCCGCCCGGCGCGCAGCCCGCCGACGCGCGCTGGGCGCCGTGGCCCTGGAGCCCAACGCCCTGGAGCTGCCCAGACACCCGGTCGACTGCGGCGTCGACGCGGCCGGCGTCGGCCGCCGCGGCCAGGCAGTCGTCGACGCGCCCTGCGCAGCCCGCGCCAGAAGGCCGTGCAAGCCGAACAATCGGCCAGCCATCCTCGATGGTCAGGGAGCCAGGCACCCCGCGCGGTCGATCGCCGACCGCAGCGCGCACTGGCACAGGCACATGGACCACGAGAAGCCAATCGGCATGACGACGATGCATCCCCGGACCGCTCGGGCGAGCCGGCCAAAATCGGGCCCAAGCACGGGCCGCGAGGGCAAGCCCCACGGAGAAGTGCAGCAGCGTCTGCGGTGGGACGCAGCACGTTCGAGCGCCAGCCCTCACGCCACGAAAGGTCCGGCGCGTCGAGCAAGTCCTGCAACGGCGCGGCATGCTCTCCAGCGCTCGGCCATGAGACGGAGCCCCTCGCACGCGGGCGGGTCGGGCCGCCAGACTCGTGGAGCGGCGACCCGGCGAGGCGCTCGCTGAGAGCCCCCTCGCGCAACTGAGGCGCATCGGGCGGCTCACGCAACCTCCGGCAGCAACCAGACACATGCCCCAAGGCGCTCAACTGGGCCGATGCGCGTGGGCCCAACGGCGAGACACCAGAGGTGGAAATCGAATTCATTTCGGCGATGGCGCCCTCGGCCCAGGCGAGGCAGCGAGCGCGCCCCTTGCGTCGTCGAGGGGCCCGCCGAGACTGCGCGCCCGGACACCGCGGGCGCCGCAGGAAGCTGGCAGAATAATAGATCGCGCCGTCGACCGCCGACCCGCGAGCGCGCGCAAAACTGCGTGGACGGAGCGCTGGAGGCAGCGGAGCCCACTGTCAGGCAAGAAAACGCGGCCGCAGGCTGCCCAAGTTCAGCGGCCCGCATGCGGCGATCCGTCTCGTTGCCCTTCTTCTCCTTGTTCGCCAGCGCGTGCTCCTCGCGAGCCTTGCGCCGTTCCTTTGCCACTGCCCACTCTTTCGTGAGCTCCTCCTTCAAGTGCCCCGCCGAATGCGGCGCGACGCAGATATGCCCGCGTGCGAGGCCGCAGCCGAGGATCAGGTGAGTGTCCGCGTTGTCATTCTTCGTCTCAGGGGCGAGCCGCTCGCGGCATCGCTCCTCGCACAGCTGCGCGACGCGGGCCAGCAGCTCGCCCGAGGCGAGGCCCACCGCGTTCAGCTGGCAACGGGCGCGGCGCCCGAGCGGCCCGCCTCCGTTCGTCTCCATGAAGCAGCAGCGGCAGGTCCGCGTGCACGGGCCAGTCTGGCCACGGGTGTTCGACCATGGCCAGGATCGCCCCCCGAAAAGCCCGACGCAGCTGTCCGAGCGTGTCGTAGCTCACCGCGAGGACCCGCGCGTCGGCAGCAGCTGCAGGCGCGGCCGGCGCGGCGGCAGCCGCTGCGCCAGCGCCGGGCGCCGCCGCGGGGGCGGCAGGCGGGGGAACCACCACGGCCGCCAGACCCGCAGCAGCCGCAACTGCCAGCAGGGGCGGGATGGGCCGCGCCAGCTGCCGGAGGGGCCGCCCAGCGCCGCTCCGAGCCCAGCGGGCCC
Organism: Prorocentrum cordatum; assembly: GCA_963575745.1. Lineage (NCBI taxonomy): Eukaryota > Dinophyceae > Prorocentrales > Prorocentraceae > Prorocentrum > Prorocentrum cordatum. The sequence goes on along the minus strand of CAUYUJ010001512.1, from coordinate 50,703 downwards.
GCCGCCGCCAGCCGCGGGAGCGGCGCGTGCGGCGGCCGCGGCCAGCGCCCCCGGCGCGGGGCCCGCCGCCGCTGCCGCGGGCGCCGCTGCTGGCGCCGCCAGCACGTGCTTCGCCAGCCGCCTGCGCGGCACCCGCCGCCGCTCCGGCGGCAAGCCCGCCGCCCACTGCTGCCCCGGCTGCCGCGGCTGGCGCCGCCGCGGCAGCGGCCGCGGCTGGCGCAGCCGCTCTGGCAGCGCCCGAACCTGCGCCGTGCGCACCCACGCCAGCGCGGCTGGCGAGATTGGGGAGCCCCCGCGGCACCAGAGGAAGCCCGAGTCGACCTTCTGCCGCCGCGCGAAGGGCGTCGCATGTGGCCGGGATCGGCACGGCGCGGAAGCAGTGGATGCGGTCCACGCCCGTCGCCGGGTTGCCCGCGCCCACCGCACCGCCAACGCATGGCAGCCAAGCTGCGACGTCGGCGCCTGGGGACCACGCTGCGAAGACATGCTCCTCGTAGCAGTCGCCGTCCAGGGTTAGACTCGTGAAGTCAGTCCGATGCGGTGAGGCGATCAACACCATGCGCTCGTGTCATACCCCAGGGCCCGGGATGCCGTACAGCTCCAAGAAGAAGCCGCAAGGCGGAAGGCCCAGGCTGGCGAGGTACACGGCTGGGCTGACCGCCGCCACTGCTGAGCCGCGAGCCGTATCGAGCGCGGATCTCACGCGCCTGCTGAGCACCGACTTCCTGAGCCGCCGCCGCCCCCTCCTGGGCACCAGGCGCGGCCGCCAGGGCCGCTTCAGGCCCCGCGCGCGCTCGCCGCCGAAGCGCAGCGCCGGCAGCGCGCTGCAGGGGCCGGCGGCCGCGGACGCCGCGGCCGGGGCGAGGGCTCCCAGGAGCGAGAGAGCCCCGCCGCCGTGCTCTCCGGGCTGCGACCGCCCGGGCACAACCGGTGCGTGGCCCGCAGGCGCACGAGCAGGGCGGGCACAGCACGCCCGCCGAGGAAGAGCAGGCGAGGGCCCCAGCGCCAGCAGCCCGGCCAGCGCCGCGCAGCGCCGCCCACGCCGCCGAGCAGCATGCCTCCATCCGCGAGCCCGCGGGGCCCAGCACTCGGGCGGAAGCGGTTGCATGTGTGCGTCGATTCCTGCCATCGCGAACGAACGAAGACCTGAAAAAAAGACCCTGGCGGCCCTCCACGCTCGTGCTCTGGAAAGCCTCTCCCGGACCATGGTTGTTATGTTCCTGAGGCCGGGCACATGATCAAAGCACTCCGATGCAAGGCCGACTTGATCTACGCACAGCGGCACCCGTGCGGCCGCTCATGCTACACATCTCTGCAACACGACATGAAATCTCCCATATAAATCCCAGGATTCCTTATATGTGTTTAAGCATGTCTTCTTGATACTCGTCTTCCCCCCCACTTTCCATGCGTTCCCATGTCTTCCTGGGAATGGCATGGACGATTGATTGTGTCTGTGTGTCTTCCCTGTCCTGAAAAACACGCCCGCGGACGTCTCTTGGGAAAGTCCGCAGGAGCCCCGGAAGAGGACGAAGCGTGGCCTGGGAGGGCCGCCGCTGTGAGGGGGAACGCCTGCGGAGGACTGGCGCCGAGGGGGGGACATCTCGGCGGTGGACAAACCTCCCTCTATCGGGGAGACCCAAACATCCCTGCATTTTGACGAGGCCTCCCGCTGCAGACATCCCACGAAACTCCTCCTCGTCAAAATCCGAGTCGCGGTCGTCAAAAAAAATGGCGAACCCGAGTCCCGGCAAACCCGGGTCTTACGCTCCCCCGACCTTAGTGAAAACGGCCCGGGACCGAAACAGACGGACCTGGACCCGCCAGAATGACGGCCGCGGCGCCCTCTCGCGAAGCGAAGGCGGCCAGTTCCTGAATCGACGTGTCCGGGTAGGAGGCCTGTCGGCCTCCGAGCATCGGCCTGGGGTCGACGACACGCCGCCGCCAGGTCGGGATGGGGCCCCCGACTGCGGATCCCGCCGCTCCTCGGCCAGAGGGGCTCTCGGGCCCCTTGTTGGCGACGAGCGGGCGATTTGGGGGGGCCGAGGCGCGCCCCCCCCCCCCGCGCGCGCCGGGAGCGGCCGGCATCGAAGCGGAAGATCAGGCCTGATCGGACTGTGCCTCGGATCGGCCCGCATATATGGGCACGGGGTCACCAGGTGGAATCGGACCGGCCGCGCCAGGATGCACACATACAAACATCGGGCTGCTCCGGATTGGTCGGAATCGGCTCGGATCGCGCCAGCCGGCATCGATACCGATCGATCGGATCGACACGGACCCCCCCCCCGAGCGCTGCCCAACACTAGAGAAAGAACAAAAAAGCATAAACATAAACTTTGGCGCTCCGCGCGGATTTCTTGGATCCGCGCCGCACCCCCCTCCCTGGCGCGCGGAGCGCGCCAGGGGCGGCGCCGGAGGCGCCGCCGAGGGGCCCAGGCGCGGATCCAAGAAATCCGCGCGGAGCGCCGAAAGTTTATGTTTATGTTTTTTCTTCGACTGACTAGAGGCCTCCTAGATGTGGTCCGAGTAGATGGGGCCGAAGGATCGAGCCGCATCGCCGATGCATCGCCGATGCATCGGCGATGCATCGGCGACGTCGGCGATGCATCGGCGGCGTCGGAGTGGGGAAACATGGGCTCCACATCGAGCCGCATCGTCGACGCATCGGCGATGCGGCGCGATCCTCCGACCCCATCTAGGAAGCCCAGACAAACGCCGCCTCGGCCGGCCCCGTCCGCTCCGGGTGGTCTCCCCGCCGCCGGGTGACCATGCCGGCGAGCCCCGCGAGGCGCCGCCCGCCGCAGGCGTGGGCGGGCGGAGCAGCGCCTCGGGCGGCAGGCTCGAGGAGTGCGGCGCGAGGTCGAAGAGGTCAACGGCGAGGAGGACGCTGATGGACCCGTTTTCCACCACCACCATCATGAGTTGGAGGGGGGAAGGGGGTGAAGGACGAGGAGGAGGAGAAGGACGAGGAGGAGGAGGACGAGGAGGAGGAGGTGGAGGACCCCCTCCCCCTCCAACTTGTGGTGGTGGCGGTGGGAAACAGGCCCATCAGACGTGGCCCGCCGCGCCAGCGGGGGCGCCCTCCCAGAAGGAGAGACAACCGCACAAGCATATGGCGCTCCGCGCGGAGCGCCAAAAGCTTATGCTTATGCTCAAGTCGGGCCTGTCCCCCTACAGGGGGATTTTCGACGAAAAATGAAAAATGCCCCAAAAATAATCAAAAAATAATGCAAAAATAGTCTGGGGACTCTTGTGGGGGTACTTTTTTTTACCTTTTTGGTGTATTTTTGGTATCTTTTTATTTTTCTTCGAAACTCCCCCTGTAGGGGGACACGCCCGACATAAGCTTATTCGGGCATGGACAGACCCCCATTTAGTAAAACGTGGTTTAGTGAAAACGACCTGAGGCACAAACCTGGCGGGCGCAAGCCTGGAAAATAACGGCCACGGCGCCCTCTCCAGAACTGAAAACGGACAATTCACTAATCGACGTGTCACTGTTGGGGGTTCTGTCCACCCCCGACTTATGCGGTTTTCTCTCCTTCGACCTCCAGCGCCCACCACTGGCCGGAGCTGCTGCCCGCGGCGGCGTGCTCCACCTGCCCGGCGGGGGGGGGAAGCGCGCTCATCCCCGACCTCCTCGCGCCGCGGCGAGCGCGCGACGCGTGGCGCGGCGTCGTGTGGGGGGATCCGTCGGGGCGGCCTCCGCCGGGCCCCGCGGAGCCGTCCAGGCACGAGCCAGCCGGGCATCGGCAGCGAGCCCCGGGGGGGGAAGTGAGGAGGAGGAGGAGGAGGAGGAGGAGGTCTTCTCAGGAGGTTCGGAACGCCCCCGGCCTTCTGAGGAGTGTTCAGAGCCTTCCCCGGCCAGATGTCCAGGGGTCCACGCTGCGAACAAGTCGCGACGGTGGAGTGGGGGGTAGGTGGGGTGGGGCCAGTGGGGTGCCTGAGGAAAGTCGCTCCGTGCCCCCCGAACCTGGGACTCCTTGGTCTTGCCGATCGGCCAACTCTTGCCGGCGAAGTCGACGTCGAAGACCTCGACCTGGAAATGCTGGCGGGTGTCGTAGATCACGAAATCGAAGGACTCGGCCCACGTAAGGCTCTTCCCGCTCACAGTCCTGGTCCGCACCCTCCGGCCTCCCACTGATACAACGGCGTACGCATCAGGGCCACGGGTTCGCATCGTGCTTGAGGAACACAAATCGCTGGCCCGGTGCACGCTCACACGCACAACATAGGAGGGCAGAACAGTAGGCCACGTCACCGTTTCGTCGTTGCCGGGGTCTGCCCAGTTGATGCCCAGAGCATTCGGAAGAACGAGCCTGTCGTGGATGGCGTGGTCGATCGCTGCGCGGATCTGCTGCATGATAAAAGGCGTGTTCGCGACTTCCAGCATGTCGCTGAAGCGAATGCTTACCTGCGGAGGGGTTAAAAAGAACAGCTGCATCGCGCTAAAGACAGGCATCTCGTCGAGCAGAGGCGTGAACCGCAAGCTCAGCACTCCGTTCACCTCGATGTGGCTGATGCCGAAGGGCATGACTCCGAGCTGCAGCTTAATGTTCGCATCGGTGGAATACTTGAGGCCGATGTCGAGCTGAACCTCCAAACCATCGTGGCCGTGCTCCTTCACGTGACGATGGCTCCGGGAGCCTGCGAGTATCGGGCCAAACTGCGGATGGGCGCTGCCAAAGGAACACTCGACCACGGCCAGGCTCCTCATCGGGAGGGGCAGCGACGGCCTTGCGTCCTCGACGGCGTCCCTGACCATCTTCCCGAGGCCGACGCGGAACTTCGGCCAAATCTGCTCCTTGAGCAAGGACCGACCGTCCCGGCATCCCTATAGGCCTATCACACAATCTTCTTAGAATAGTAAGATGTTCTAAGGACAAAGGCAAAGCTCTCAGAACATAAACCTGGTATAGTAAAACAAGACAGCCCCAACCAGAAATGTTCTAGAAACACTTCGTAGAAACCACAAAAAGTGTCTTAGAACATTCTTTGGTGCGTCTACACCAGCGGTGGACAAACCTCCCTTTAGTAAACCTTCCCTTTGTGAAAGCGGCCCGGGACCGAAACCGACGGACCTGGACCCGCAAAAATGCCGGCCGCGAGGCCCTCTCGCGAGAAACGAACACGGCCATTTCCTTCATCGACGCGTCAGGGTAGGAGGTCTGTCCGCCCCCGACTACAGGCGAGCCGGGACGCTTCTAGGGGAACAAAATGTGACATAAGCATAAAAACTCGGAGGTCCGCGCGGATTTCTCGGATCCGCGCTGGACCCCCCTAGCGGCGCCTCCGGCGCCGCCCCTGGCGCGCTCCGCGCGCCAGGGAGGGGGGTCCAGCGCCGATCCGAGAAATCCGCGCGGACCTCCGAGTTTTCATGTTTATGCCACTTTTGTTCCCCTAGCTTTTGGGCGCCCGAGTTATCCGGGGTAACTCGGGTCCGGGGTAACTCGGGTTTGGATTCCCGAAAAAGGAACCCGAGTTAGCCCTGACCCGAGTTACCCCTGATGATTCGGGGCTCTGGACGCCCGAGTTATCCGGGGTAACTCGGGTCCGGGGTAACTTGGCTTTGGATTCCCGAAAAAGGAACCCGAGTTATCCCTGACCCGAGTTACCCCTGATGATTCGGGGCTCTGAAGCTTCGCCACTGCTCGAGCTCCAACACCCACGTCAGCCAGCGCAAGCTCTCCGGCTCGCTCACCGGGTCCGCCGAAGAGGAGGGGCCAGGAAGAGCGGGGTGCGGCACCCTGGCCCGAGGCACGTGCGCGGCCGAGGGAGGGGGGGGGAGAAGGAGGAGGAGGAGGAAGGGGGGGGAAGAAGAGGAGGAGGAGCAGGAGGAGGAGGAGGAGAAGGAGGAGGAGGAGGAGGAGGAGGAGGAGGAGGAGGAGGAGGAGGGGGAGGAGGAGGAGGAGGAGGAGGAGGAGGAGGAGAGGAGGAGGAGGAGGGGGAGGAGGAGAAGGAGGAGGAGGAGGAGGAGGGGGAGGAGGAGGAGGAGGAGGAGCAAGAGGAAAGAAGAAGAGGGGGCCATGGCATCCGCGAGATTCCATGGCCCCTTGAAAATCGCGAGGGGGGAATTACGTCTCTGCCGGCACACAAGGAGGCCCTGGCAGCCTGGGCGGGGTAGCTTGAAGGCAGACGTCCAATCCATCGTGGCGGCGCGCTTGCTCCGGCAAGCAGTTTGCCGCGAGGTCAGGAGCTGCTGGGGCGGCGCTTCCCACATCGAAATGCGTTGACCTCATCGACTGTCAATGTTGTTATTCTGCTCTGGCGAGGCTGCCGACTGGCAACTTGAACTTCAATGCGCGACCGTCCAAGCCCCCCCGGTGCTCACAAACCCCTCCTCAGTCCTCACGCCCCGCCTCTTTGTCGCCCCCGAGCTCAGCGAGACGTTGGACACCACCAAGCTTGCCCGGGGCGAGGTGGCGAGGTCCTGCAGCTGCACGCGGCGTTCCACGTGAAACTCGATGTCGAGTCTGAGGGTCGTGGAGAGAGCCCGCAGGGACGGCGCGTTGGCCGCCTCTGTAGAACAAACATCTGCATCAAGGCTCGAGGAGCTACACAAAATTGTCCGTTTTCGAACTGATTACGATTTCCCTTATTCTGTCTTCGTTCCGAATTCAACTTTACCGCAAAACGACATCAAAATGAAACGGCCCACGAAATTGCCAAAATACAGTTTACTTCGAGCCCTGTACATCTGCATCAACGGAAACTCTCGGCGGTCCGCGCGGATGCCTCGGGTCGGCGCTGGACCTCTTCCGCTTTCACGCCCGAAATGGGCACGGCAAACATGGGCACCATGCCCAACAACAAATGTTGTCCAAAACCGACAGCGGCCGCAGTTTGACAGGCGGCCTTCTGTCTCACATGGACATCGCCCGCGGCGACACCAACAACGAAACATTGTGACAAGAACTGCTGACGGTCTTGTCGGTATTCGTGCCCACTCTTTCCGTACCCATTTCGAAATCACCGGTCCATGATGGCCCGCTCCACGCGCCAGGGGCGTCGCCGGAAGCGCTGGCATGGAACTCAAGCGCCGATCGAAGAAAATCCGCGTGGAACTCCGAAAGTTGATATTTACGCCGATGGTTCTTCCCCGAGCCTTGTCCAGGGAGAAGCGCTTGAAGGAGATCTCGAGCCTATTCAGGGCAGCCAAAACCATGCCCACTTAGAGAGCACCTTACGCGCTTCCAACGGTCCCTAAGAGAACTCCTAGATGGCTCCTATGCGCGTCCAAAAAGGCTACCAGAGCGAAGAAGCGCGCTGCCCTACACGCCTGATCGGGGCCCGGATCATTGCTGGATGGGCTTGCGAAGATACGCGAAGCGTTAAGGATTGAAATCCGCCAGAGGTCTGGGCACTTCATGGACGCAGTGGGCCCCGACGTCACCCATCTCCCACCACACCCTGGCGGAGCGGGAGGCACCCCTGGCGGTCAGGGAGGGGAGAGTCCCAGCGCGGACGCGAGAAGCCCGCAGGGACCTACGATGTGTGTATGTATAGATGAATGTGTAAATGTATCGATGTATGTATATATAGATGTGTGAATATATATATATATATATATATATATATATATATGTATATATGTATGTGTATATGTATATATATACATACATCGAGCCATCGCGCGCGCTTCGCGCGCATCAAGTTCTAGCTAAGCTGGATGGTACAACTCGTGGAGATCTCTATTCAATGACACTTCTTCTACGGGGCTTCCAAGGAGCACGAAGACGGCCCAAGTGGCTTCCTAGACTTCCTCCGGTCCACCCACGACGGCTTAAGACAGGCCCAAAAGGCATTTCGGGTGCCCATTTATTCGCCGCGGCTGGACGTAGCCAGAGGAAGAGGGAGGAGAAGGGGAGGTGTAGGGTTTCCCGGGGGAGGAGGAGAGGGAGGATGAGGATGAGTTGGGGAGGGTGGAGGAGGCCGCAGAGAAGGAACTGGAGGAGGAAGAGGAGGAGGAAACATGATATGTCCTTTCCTTTGCAAGCGTAGCGAAGCTGCCAGGCGAACTTTAATAAAGAAGTGTTGGAACTCCCGTTTTTTCTCAAGTGCTCTAGGGGACTCTGTCGTGGCCCTTTTGGGCCTGTTTGGGACTTATTGAAGATTTGTTGAAGCCTCCTGGGGTTTCCTGGGACGAAGATCTCGGATTCTCGGGTCACGTTCCCAATCCTGGGCCCTTGTTGGGGCCCTCTCGGGCCGTCGTTGACGTCTCTTCGGTGCTTTTGAAGCCTATTGTGCCGTCTTGGGGCGATCATCGGAGCCTCTTGGGGCGTTTTGCAGCGTCGGGAAGCGGAACAGGCGGAAACGCCAACATTGATCAAAAAACTATAGAAACATGTTTGTTGGCCTCTTCGGGCTCTGTTGGGAGACCTATTGACAGCCTTTTGGGTATCTTGAGGGCCTCTTGGGCCGTCTGGAGGCCGTCTTGGGCGTCTAGGGCCATCTGGTGGCCGTCGGCCCGTCCCGCCACCGTGCCTGGGTTGCGGCTTGGAGGCCTCTTGGAAGTTCGTTTGGGACGTCCCGGAATCCTTTTCAACGCAGATTTGGAGGCGGCTTCGAGGCCGTTTGGGGTTTTTTCGGCGCCTCTTTTTGGGCCTCTTTGGGGCCTCGTGGGGCCTCCAGGGGGCCTCTTGGGCTCTGTTGAAGGCCTCTTGCGGCCTCCTGGGTGCCTCTTGCGGCCGAAGGCTCGAATTGCCGGTTCGTGTTCCCCCTCGTGGGCCTCTCTTGGAGCCGTCTTTGGGCCCTCTTGGGCGATGTTGGGCGCCTCTTGGGCCGTCTTGGGGCACTCCTGGGCCGTCTTAGAACTCTCTTGCGCCGTCGTGGCGCCCTCTTTGGGTGCCCCTTGGGCCGTTTTGAACTGATTTCTGGGGCATCGTGGGTTGTCTTGGACCGTCGGATGCACGAAACGTCGAGAACACAAAATTATCCTGGCGAAGGACCCAACCATATGCAGTTGTGGGTACCGCAATTGTGAAAATCTTCTTCGGTGAAACTCCCTATGGGGCCACGAAGCGCTGCACTGGGTGGAAGGGAACGCTGCTCTGGGTGAGTGGTGTGTCAAGTAAGGTTCCCGGGGCGCATGCGGACGGTCCCACTGGGGGCTTCGGTGGAGCTCCCTATGGGGAAAATGCCAAGTTGGGCTTCCGGGGCGCATGCTGACGGTCCCACTGGAGGCTTCGGCGATACTCCCTATGGGGCCACGAAACGCTGTACTGGGTGGGTGAAAATGCCAAATTGGGCTTCCAGGGCGCATGCGGACGGTCCCACTGGAGCTTCGGTGGAGCTCACTAAGGGGCCACGAAACGCTGCACTGGGTGGGTACAAATGCCACGTCGGGTTTTCGGGACGCATGCGGACGGTGGCACTGGGGCCTCCGGTGGAGTTCCCTACGGGGCCACGAAATTCTGGATTGGGAAGGTGAAAGTGCACAATGGGTGTTTCGGGACGCTTGCGGACGGTCCCACTGGGGCCTTCGGTGGAGCTCCCTGTGGGGCCACGAAACGCTGCACTGGGTTGGTGAAAATGCCACGTTGGGTGTGCGGGACGCATGCGGACGGTGGCACTGGGGCCTTCGGTGGAGCTCCCTGTGGGGCCACGAAGCGCTGTAATGGGTGAATGAAAATGCCAAATTGGGTGTTTCAGGACGCACTCGGCCGGTCACACTGGAGGCTTCGGTGGAGCTCCCTATGTGGCCACGAAACGCTGCGCTGAGTGGGGGGGGCGCATGTGGACGGTAGCATTGTGACCTTCGGTGGGGCCCCTTATGGGGCCATGAAACGCTGTACTGAGTGGGGGGGGGGGGGGGCGCATGTGGACGGTGGCACTGGAGCCTTCGGTAAAGCTCCCTATGGGCCATGAAACGCTGTACTGAGTGGGGGACTCGCAAAGCTCCCTATGGGGCCACGAACGCTGTACTGAGTGGGGGGACGCATGTGGACGGTGGCACTGGGGCCTTCGGTGGAGCTCCCTATGGGGCCACGAAGCGCTGTACTGAGTGGGGGGGACGCATGTGGACGGTGGCACTGGGGCCTTCGGTGGAGCTCCCTATGGGGCCACGAAACGCTGTACTGAGTGGGGGGGACGCATGTGGACGGTGGCACTGGGGCCTTCGGTGGAGCTCCCTATGGGGCCACGAAACGCTGTACGTGGGGGGGACGCATGTGGACGGTGGCACTGGGGCCTTCGGTGGAGCTCCTTATGGGGCCACGAAACGCTGTACTGAGTGGGGGGGCGCATGTGGACGGTGGCATTCGGTGGAATGTGGGGGGACGCATGGGACGGTGGCACTGGGGCCTTCGGTGGAGCTCCCTATGGGGCCACGAAACGCTGTACTGAGTGGGGGGGGCGCATGTGGACGGTGCACTGGGCCTTCGTGGAGCTCCCTATGGGCCACGAAACGCTGAGTGGGGGGGACGCATGTGGACGGTGGCACTGGGGCCTTCGGTGGAGGGGGGACGAACGCTGTACTGAGAGGGGGGACGCATGAGGACAGTGGCACTGGGGCCTTCGGTGGAGCTCCTTATGGGACCACGAAACGCTGCACTGAGTGGGGGGGGACGCATGTGGACGGTGGCACAGGGGCCTTCGGTGGAGCTCTCTATGGGGCCACGAAACGCTGTACTGAGTGGGGGGACGCATGTGGACGGTGGCACTGGGGCCTTCGGTGGAGCTCCCTATGGGGCTACGAAACGCTGTACTGGGTGGGTGAAACGCAGGGAAGAGGGGGAGGAGGGAGGAGGAGGGAGGAGGGGAAGGAGGAGAGGAGAGGAGGAGGAGGAGGAGGAGGAGGAGGAGGAGGAGGAGGAGGAGGAGAACGCGGAGTCCGTCTTTTCAAAACCAGGACCCAACAACACAGGTTGGTTGGGAAAAACCTTTAAACACCCTTGAAAAATAAGGGGGGGTAACTGGTTCCGCCTCCTGAGTGCCTCGCGGGAGTCCTTCTGAAGGCATCCTGGCCATCTTGAAGCCCTCTTGGGCTGTCTTCAAGCCATGTTGAAACAATTCTGAAACGCTCTTGTGTTGTCTTGGGCTCTCTTGGAGCGCTCTTGGGCCATCTTGGCGCGCCTTTGGACGTCTCTCGGCCCCTCCAGTCGCCCCTTTTCAACCGCTTTGACGTATTTTGGGCCCCCCCGCCGAGCCCGAAACGCCCAAGAGAGAAACCAGTGCACTCCATTGCTCCCGGGCCCCCCTCCTCCTCCTTATATATATATATATATATATGTTGTACAACTATACATATATGAATATAAAAATATATGTAAGGGTGTTTATATGTACATATAGATATACGTGTGTGAACATATATATATATATATATACACACACATACTGAAATCACGCGCGCTACGCGCGCGCTTCGGGTTCTAGTCGCAGGTGAGGCACGGGTGCCGCTGCAAGCCCCGGTGTGGTCACGACGACGATTTTCAGCGTTCTCGGGCCCATGCCATCGACGCAAAGAAACGCGTAGCCAGAAGGCTCTCGCTCTGCCGGGGCCGCCCTTGAGGGATGGGAGAGGGGAAAGTAACTTGTGAAATGCTAGGGTGCAGCGGTGCCCCGCTCGCTCTGGCGGGGCCTGGCTGGCGCTTGGGCGGGGCCGTCCCAAGAGAGGAGGGAGGAGCACGAAAGCAGAGAGGCGGGGGGAGGAAGAGGGGAGAGGAGGGAATGGAGGCAAGGGGGGGGGCGGGAGGGAAGGAGGGACGGAGGGGGGAGGCCCGGGCCACCTGGGCCGTCTTGGAGCGCTGTGGGGCCCCCCGCTCCCGCTCTGCCCAGTTTGGGCCTGTCCTGGGGTCCTCTTGGGCCGTCTAGGGCTCCTCCTGGACTATGTTCGGGCTCCCTTGGGGCCGTCTTTGGGGCTCTTTTTGGGTGCCTCTTCGGCGGTCTCGGGGCGGTCTCGGGGGCGTCTGCGGCCGTCTTCGAGCATTGGAAGCTCGAGAACGCGAGAAAGCGAATTACGCGACCGAGGAACCCCACACACTGAATTTACATCTTATGTGTTTGCTTAAGTTTATGATATTTGTTCGAATGTTCCCTATGTGTCATCCAACGCCATATTGCTTGAACCTCCTCCCTCTTCCTAGCCTTCTATCCGCGGCCGCGCTGAGGGACCACCCCCTGCGCACCCCCTATGGTGTGGAGAAAATGCCACGCCAGTTATGCCCTGGACGATCGTCGTGCATAGCGGCCGCGCTGAGGGACCACCCCCTGCGCACCCCCAATGGCCACGCCTGCTATGCCCTGAACGACCGTCGTGCATAGCGGCCGCGCTGTGGGACCACCCCCTGCGCGCCCCCTATGGTGTCGAGAAAATGCCACGCCTGCTATGCCCTGGACGACCGTCGTGTATAGCGGCCGCGCTGAGGGACCACCCCCTGCGCACCCTCTATGGTGTCGAGAAAGTGCCACGCCTGCTATGCCCTGGACGACCGTCGTGCATAGCGGCCGCGCTGAGGGACCACCCCCTGCGCACCCCCTGTGGTGTCGAGAAAATGCCACGCCTGCTATGCCTGGACTCGTCGATAGCGGCCGCGGTGGGGACCACCCCCTGCGCACCGGTGTCGAGAAATGCCACGCCTGCTATGCCCTGGACGGCCGTCGTGCATAGCGGCCGCGGTGAGGGACCACCCCCTGCGCACCCCCTACGGTGTCGAGAAAATGTCACGCCTGCTATGCCCTGGACGACCGTCGTGTATAGCGGCCGCGCTGAGGGACCACCCCCCGCGCACCCCCTGTGGTGTCGAGAAAATACCACGCCTGCTGTGCCCAGGACGACCGTCGTGCATAGTGGCCGCGCTGAGGGACCAACCCCTGCGCACCCCCAATGGTGTCGATAAAATGCCACGCCTGCCATGCACTGGACGACCTAGCGTGTACAGCGGCCGCGCTGAGGGACCACCCCCTGCGCACCCCCTATGGTGTGGAGAAAATGCCACGCCTGCTGTGCCCTGGACGACCGTCGTGCATAGCGGCCGCGCTGAGGGACCACCCACTGCGCACCCCCAATGGTGTCGAGAAAATGCCACGCCTGCTATGCCCTGGACGATCGTCGTGCATAGCGGCCGCGGTGGGGGACCACCCCCTGCACACCCCCTATGGTGTCGAGAAAATGCCACGCCTGCTATGCCCTGGACGACCGTCGTGTATAGCGGCCGCGCTGAGGGAACACCCCCTGCGCACCCCCTATGGTGTCGAGAAAGTGCCACGCCTGCTATGCCCTGGACGACCGTCGTGCATAGCGGCCGCGCTGAGGGACCACCCTCTGCGCACCCCCTATGGTGTCGAGAAAATGCCACGCCTGCTATGCCCTGGACGGCCGTCGTGTATAGCGGCCGCGGTGAGGGACCACCCCCTGCGCACCCTCTATGGTGTCGAGAAAATGCCACGCCTGCTATGCCCTGGACGACCGTCGTGTATAGCGGCCGCGCTGAGGGACCACCCCCTGCGCACCCCCTGTGGTGTCGAGAAAATGCCACGCCTGCTATGCCCTGGACGACCGTCGTGTATAGCGGCCGCGCTGAGGGGCCACCCCCTGCGCACCCCCTATGGTGTCGAGAAAATGCCACGCCTGCTATGCCCTGCTGTGCTGAGCTGAGCTGAGCTGAGCTATGCTGAGCTGAGCTGAGCTGAGCTATGCTGAGCAGTGCAGTGCAGTGCAGTGCAGTGCAGTGCAGTGCTGTGCTGTGCTGTGCTGTGCTGTGCTGTGCTGTGCTGTGCTGTGCTGTGCTGTGCTGTGCTGTGCTGTGCTGTGCTGCGCTGTGTGAGAAGGGGATGAGGGAGGTGAGGTGAGTGAGCGCGGGTGCGACGAGGCATGGAAGAAAACCAAAACCCCTCCAAGCATGTGGGGAAAAACATCGAACAAACCAATGCATACCAATGATGTGGGCCTCGTTTGGCTCTCTCAGGGCGTCTCTCGGAGCCTTCTGGAGCCCTCTTGGAAGCCTCTTGGCCTCTTGGGCCTCCCGCTGCCACTCTGCGGCCCAGCTCGGGCCTGTCCTGAGGTTCTCTTGGGCAGTCTTGGGCAGCTCTTCGGCAGTCTTCAGGCTCTCCTGGGCCGTCTTGGAGCTCTTTGGGGGGCCTCTTCGGCGGTCTCGGGGCGATTTTGGACGCGTTTTCGGCCGTGCTCGAGCGTTGGAAGCTCGAGAACGCGAGAAAGCGAAAAACATGTGAAAAAACAACCGGAAATCAAGGACAGGGGCCTCTTCGGGCTCTCTCGGGACACCTGTCGGAGTTCTCCTGGGGCCTCTTGGAAGGCTCTTGGGCTGTGGATTGGCCGTGTTGGGCCCATCTGGGGCCACGTTGGGGCCATCAGGGCCGTCTTGGAGCGCCTTGGGGCCTCCCGCTCCCGCTCTGGGGCCCAGCTTGGGCCTGTCCTGGGGCTCTTTTGGGCCGTCTGATGCTCGTCCTGAGCAATTTTCGGGCTCCCTGGGGCAGTCTTGGGGCTCTCTTGGGGGCCTTTTCGGCGGTCTTGGGGCGGTCTTGGGGGCGTCGTCGGCTGTCGTGGAGAGTCGGAAGGTCGAAAACGCGAGACACCGAAAAACATAATTCTACAAAAGAAAAAAAATGAAAATCAAGGATTTGGGCCTCTTCGGGCTCTCCCGACGCCTCTCGGAGGTCTCTTGAAGCCTCTCGGAGGCCTCTTGGGCTGTGTATTTCTGGCATGGAACCCATCTGGGGCCACGTTGGGGCTATATGGGCTGTTTTGGAAGGGCTTGTCGAAGTCCCCCGGGGGTTTCCGGGAGCGTCTTGGAGCTCTCTGGGGCAGTCTGGGGGCTCCACGGCCCCTCCGGTGTGCTCTGGGAGCGGTCTGGGAAACCCTGGTCCTCCCATGCCCCCCCGACCCCCGGGCCCCGGGAACCCGGGCCTCGCGCACAGGGATATACATATATACATGTATACATATAAACACATATTTATATATATAGAGAGAGAGCGATATTCAGATACATATGCATACGCATGTACATGTACAGATTACAAATCCATATACATATATGTATATGTATATATACACATACATACATACATACATACATACATACATACATACATACATACATACATACATGCATACATACATACATGTATATATATAAATATGTATATATAGATGCATATACATATACGTCTACATATACATAAACATGTGAATCTGCATATACATACACATATACCTATACAAACATATAAATACACGTATACACATACATATGCATATACATATACGTATACATGTACATATACCTATGCACATACCTATACATATATACATCTGCATATACATATACGTACATATACATATACATATGCATTTACATATGCATATACCTACATATACACATTTATGTGTATACATATACACATATAAATATAGACGCCCCCCCACACACACATGATCATACATTTTCGTCTCTACCGCGGCCGCCGATCGATATCTTCACTCTCCGCTTCCTTCTCCTCCACCTATCCCTCCTCCTCTTCATCCTCCTCCTCCTCCTCCTCCTCCTCCTCCTCCTCCTCCTCCTCCTCCTCCTCCTCCTCCTCCTCTTCGGAATCACCGAAATCGCGAAAACCACCGAAAAGCTTCGGAAAACCAAGAACAAACATTTCGGGAGAACATCGGGGGAGAGGGGCCGGCACGGCAAGGTTCTCCCGACATGATTTGTTATTTTTTCGTTTTTTTGTTGTTTCCGAAGATGTTCGGTGGTTTTCGCGATGTCGCTGATTCCGAGGAGGAGGAGGAGGAGGAGGAGGACGAAACATTACTCACAAAACTAGTTGTGAACGCCGCTCCACAACTAGTTTTGTGAGTAATGTCTTCCACCTCACGTTCGTCATGCTCCTTACCCTCCTCTTCTTCCTCCTCCTCCTCCTGCTCCTCCTCCCTCCTCCTCCTTTTCCTCTTCACTCAACCCCCTCCTCTCCGCTTCGAGGCGTTACTCACAAATCTAGTTTCGAACGCAGTTCCACAACTTGCTTTGCGAGTAACCTCCCGCTACGAAAAATTAGTCACAAAACTATTGTGAACGCCGCTCCACAAATAGTTGTCTGAGTCATGTGTTCCTCCTCACCGTCGTCGTTCTCCTCACCCTCCTCTTCGTTCTCCCTACCCCCCTCCTCCTGCTGCTCCTGCTCCTCTTTTTCATTCTGCCCGCTGCTCTCCGCTTCGAGGCGCTACTCACTAAGCTAGTTGTGAACGCAGCTGCACATCCAGTTTTGCGAGTAACCTCCCGGCACGGAACATTATTCACAAAACTAGTTGCGAACGCAACTCCACAACTAGTTCTGTGAGTAATGTGTTCCTCCTCGCCCTCGTCACGCTCCTCGCCCTCCTCTTCTTCCTCCTCACTCTCCTCCTCCTGCTGCTCCTGCTCCTGTTCATTATGCCCCCTCCTCTCCGCTTCGAGGCGCCACTCACTAATCTAGTTGCGAACGCAGCTCCACAACGAGTTTTGCGATCAGCCTTCCGTTGCGAAACATTATTCGCAAAACTAGTTGTGAACGCCGCTCCACGACTAGTTTTGTGAGTAAACTGTTCCTCCTCACCTTCGTCATGCTCCTCACCCTCCTCTTCTTCCTCCCCACCCTCCTTTTCCTCGCCTGCCTCCTCCTCCTGCTGCTCCTGCTCCTGTCCATTCTGCCCGTTGCTCTTCGCCTCGAGGCGTTATTTCACAAATCCAGTTGCGAACGCAGCTCCACAAGCAGGTGTGCGAGTAATGCGTTGCGCCGCACCATCGTCATGCTCCTCGTCCCCCTCGTATTCCTCCTCCGCATCCTCCTCCTTCTCCTCCTCCTGCTCCTTCTCTTCGCCCTTCATCCTGCCCCCTTCTCAAAGGATTCCTATTGAAACCCTTGACAAAAAAAAAATTAGGCGAACGAGGGGAACGAGGAGGAGGAGGAAGATGAGGCGGACGAGGAGAAAGTTTCTACTGAAAGCCACCGCAGAAGGATTCTAAGTGAAATCCTCCTCAGCTGGGTGACACCCTTCACAAGAAGGAGAAGTAGGCGGATAAGGAGGGCGAGGGGAAATGAGGCGGACAAAGAGGAGGAGGAACGAGGAAAGCCTCCACATAAGGATTCCTAGTGAAATTTCCCACAGAAAGATCCTATTGAAATCCTCCGCATAAGGGTTCGTGTTGAAACCTGTTCACAACAAGGAGACCTAGGCGGATGAGAAGGAGGAGGAGGAGGAAGATGAGGCGGATGAGGCGGATGAGGATGAGGGGGAGGAGGGCGAAAATATCCTCAACAAAAGGATTCCTAGTGATCGAGTGCAACGCATTCGAGTGGATTGCAAAGCGCCGCGAAAGATTGCAGTCGTTTCGCATTGAAGCGTTTGGAATGCAACCCTTCGGCCTTCCTGCGAGTCGGTGCCAATCCTTTGGCGTGCAATATGTTTGGTTACATTGGTTTAGATTGCAATCGACTAGGTTGCGGCTGGCAACGTAGCAAAACATAATGAAGAATAGCAGGAGGAGGGAAATGGGGGGAGGACTGGAGGGATGAAGGGAGAATGTGTATGATCATGCGGGGGGCGAGCCTTATACTATCTCGATATATATATATATATATATATATATATATATATATATATGTGTATGTATATATACACATACATACATACTTATATGCATGCAGACATACCGACAGACAGACAGACAGACAGGCAGACAGACATACAGACATAAATACATACATACATACATACATACATACATACATACATACTTACATACATACATACATAAATGCATGCATGCATGCATGCATGCATGCATACATACATACATACATACACACAGACATACATACACACATACATAATCAACTATATACTAGAACCACGCGCGCGCTACGCGCGCTTAGGTTCTAGTCGCAGGTGAAGCACGGGAGCCGCTGTAAGCCCCGGTGTGGTCACGACGACGATTTCCAACGTTCTCGGGCCCATGCCATCGACGCAAAGAATCGCGTAGTCAGAAGGCTCTCGCTCTGCCAGGGCAGACCCTTGAGGGGTAGGAGGGGGAAAACAACTTGTGAAATGATAGGGTATAGCGATGCCCCGCTCGCTCTGGCGGGGCCTGTCTGGCGCTCTGGCGGGGCCGTCCCAGGAGAGGAGGGAGGAGCACGAAAGCTGAGGGTCGAGGGGAGGAAGAGGAGAGAGGGATGAATGGAGTCAAGGGGAGGGGGCGGGATGGAAG
>CAUYUJ010001512.1:0-27500 GCA_963575745.1 Prorocentrum cordatum | reverse complement strand
TATGAGCCCGAGCGCGCACGGCGGCGCCCCTGGCGATTTCGATTGCGATCGCGGCCCCGCTGGTCACGGCGGCAGCGGCAGTCGCCATCGCGGCCCCGATCCCCACCGCGCTGGTCACCATACGAGAAACCCGCAACCGTACCTGGACCCAACGAGGGCGTGAAGGTGACGCACGGCTTGCGCGATGCACGGCGCGCCAGAAAGCGATTTAGTTACCCTTCCTCGAAGATGCTGATCGGTCCACCTTGGCGGGCCCCCACCAACCTGAGGCGACCACTCCCCAAGTATACCTCGGCCGCGACCCTCCGAAGGTGTCCAGGATGCTGCAACCTTTACCCACGACGAACGCACTCGGCGTTTGACTTGCCCCGCGCTTTCTGGAAAACGGCCGAGGCCCTCATCGACAGAGACTGCCTCGGCCCTCGAAGGCGAGCCCATGGCCGACGACGTGCTCCTTGAGGCCGTGGTCGCACGAACTGGCCCTGGCCCGTCCCCTGGCTCTGGCACCCTCGACCAAAGTCGTTGCACTCAGGTTCCGCAAACACAGCCATAATAGACTGCACCGCAAACGCTTGAGCTCCCGTTTTTCCGATCACCACAGGTAGCACACACAACGTCGCAAGAGACCTCAGCCGCGGATGAAATCGTGGCCATCCTCCGCCACCTCGCTCTGGCACCGCGGTGCCCCGAAAGCACTCTCTCGGCCGTGCTGCGACCCTTGGCGTGGAAGCCGAGCGCGCAAGGCTTGCCCCGCCTACGTACACACACACACACACACACACCCTGCGCACCACCGCGCAGGCACTGACGACTCCGCCGTCGACCGAGGGGCCCCCCCCTGCCGACGCCGCTGCAGCCGCGGAGGATCGAGGCCGCCGATCGGAAGAGCCCGACAGGCTCTGGCCGCCAGCTTCGGAATTCTTGGCCCCCGCGAAGCTCGCCGAAGGCGAACAGCCCTCAATGCCATATACCGATGCCTGCGAGCAGAATCGCGGCGTGCGAGATGGCGATGCCGTGCTCCGTGTCCGCAAGAAGCATCGCGACCAATGGATGCTGCTGCACCAGAAGTCCATGCAGCGGAACCATAGGCCTTACCCATTCTTGCGTCAATTGGCATGACTGCGGTGTCGCATGCTGCAGGGAAGGTAAAGCGGGTAGTACGGCTTCTGTCGCCCTCGCAAGACATTCGGATGGGCATGGCAACTGGACGCTATCATCTGCGACCATGGATGCAGAAAGAGACGCAACAGTGTTCGCAGACGGCGCGTGGTCTCGCTGAAGGCGAGGTGGCCATGTAGAACGTACGAAGTATTTGGCGGCGCGCACAAGGGGGTGGACAGAGTGGGGAGAGTTTCTTAGTAAGAGGCTGCTTCTTAGAAGGCGCCAGCCGTACATTGATAGACAAGGCCCGCGCCTTCTGAGAAGCAGGGGTGCTTCTAAGAAGCCCTCCCCCCTCCCTCCCCCCCCCTCCGCGCGTGTCTGGATTGTGAAATGGGTGATTCAAGCGTTCCCGCCGCAAGAAGCTGGCTAAAACGTACTCCGGATTCCATGATAACGTAGGGGGGGGTACATTTGGCGGGGGGGCCTGATTTGAGCTGTCTGGAAGGGTTAGGGGGGGTCTGGGCAAAGGCGCCGCCCTTTCATGGATGGTCTGGGGGGGTCTCAAACTTGTGGTCTGGGGGGATTGTGACCCCCTCCCTTTTGTTACGAAATCTGGAGGATGTGGGCTGTGCTCTCTTGGGCGGCGCGCGGGCTCCAGCGTCGGGCTCCTGGCGGGCGGGCGCCGGCCTGAGCCCGACCTGTCTCCCTTGCACCACGGGCCCTCTCGAGGCACGACCTGGCATCGTGGGGCCGCCAGCGCTGTCTTGAGCGCCCATGCGAGAGAGCGGGCTCCTCTGGGGCTCGACCTCGAGCCACGCGCGCCCACGGGGAGAAAGTGTGTTTGTGTGTGTGTGCGTGTGTTGGCTCGTTTGTTTATGTGCGTGTGACTGTCTATTTGTTTGTTCGTTTGCTTGTTCGTTTGTTTGCCTGCTTGCTTGATTGCGTGCTTGCTTGCTTGCTTGTTTGTTTGTTTGCTTACTTGTTTGTTTGTTTGTTTGTTTGCTTTCGTGTGTGTGTGTGTGTGCGTGCGTGCGTGTGTGTGTGCGTGTGCGTGAGTGCGTGCGTGCGTGCGTGAGTGTGTGTAATGGTGCGCGCGTGTATGCGTGCGTGTGTGCGTGCGTGCGTGCGCGCGCGTGTGTTTGCGTTCGTGCGTGTGCGTGCGTGCGCGCGTGCGTGTGCGTGAGCGCGAGCGTGAGTGTGTGTGTGTGCGTGTTGATGCCGTGTCTCCAATGCAACAGGGGGCCCCCCGACCGTAGGAGGAAGGAGGACGGAGGAGGAAGGAGGAGGGAAGAGAGAAGGGGGGGGGAAGAGAAGGGAGGGGGAGGAGGAGGAGGAGGAGGAGGAGGAGGAGGAGGAGGAGGAGGAGGAGGAGGAGGAGGAGGGGGAAGAAGAGAGGAGGAGGAGGGGGAAGAAGAGAGGAGGAGGAGGGGGAAGAAGAGAGGAGGGGGGGAAGAGGCGGGGGAGGAACGACCCCCAGACGACCCCCTTCGTGGCCGTACCGGAGGTGTCCCGCTCTTCGAGTCGGGCCCCCGTGGCGGGCTGAGGGCCTGTGGCTCTGGTGCGCCGCCCGCCTGTCTCGCGCCTCGTCGCGCTCGAGCAGGGCGGTGTGCAGCCAGCAGCCGAAGAGCATGCCCCGGAAGTTCCCACCGAGGCCCTCCTGGGGGAAAACGCCAGGTCATCTGGCCACCGCTCGGACGTTCACTCCCTGTGCCTTTTTAGGCGTCGTGCGGGCTTTTCTTTTCGCAGGAGGATCCAGGATGCTCCTTCATAACCCCCGCCGAGAAAAAGTGCACGCGTCCGAGCGATACCGAGTCATGAGGAAGCTCCCATGGAGGCCTCGCGCAGCAGCGTGAGGCTCGACGTGCGTCGGATCCACGCCGGATCTGCGCTGGGTTCACGTCGGGCTGCCTTGGATCTGCGTCGGATGCACGTCGGACTTGCCTCGGACGCACGTCGGGACAGCGCCGCGCGAACGTCGGTGGACTGGCTCACCCGTACCTGTTCGCGTCGTGGACAAAAAAACATGACGGAAACCGCACGCCGCTGCTTGTTCTCTGGGGGCTCTTCTAACCAGGCCCCGGGACCGTCAACAGAAACGACTCAATCGGGGATCTCCTGGCCCAGGTCAATGCAAACCCCAGTCAGTCAGGCTTTGCAGGATCCTGCAAGATCCTGCAGGATCCTGCACGCTAACCCAGGTCAGTGCACGCCTGGCTCTGCAGGATCCTGCAAGATTCGGCGTTCTGACTGAACCCCGTTTGCATTGACCTCCGTCTCGAGGCCCCCGGACTCACGATGAAAAGCTGGTCTCCAGGAAGGGATCCAGACAATTGAGAGCCACGTTTTGAGACAGGCACAACGTCGGATGTCCGGAAGGGGCGGAGACATTGATCTGGAATCTCATCAGCCTTTTAGGGCGCGAGTGGCTCAGAGTGGCTCCTCGTCTAAACCCCTCGTCTTCGCCTTCATGGAGGGGCTTACCACTGTTCCCTCTTGATAAACACCTCCTCCTCCACCCGACTGGCGACAAACCATGGACACTCACTGCCACCCCACTCCCCCATGGCGGACAAAAATTAATGCGAAGCGCACGTTGCACCAAAAAATCTGGATCAGGCGCGGACGCCCCGCGATCACTGCAGATTGGTTGTTTACGGGCGCAGCCCGTAACTTGACTTTCGTGGACGGACTAACTGACTGACTGAATTGGACTGACTGAATCACTCGCGCCGTTAGATTATACTTTTTTATCTCCGAGCGCTGAGGAAATATGTCGCTGGCAACTCTAGCCCGGTGGCTTGAGGATAGTTCGCCGGCAGTGTTAGGCCAGGGGCGTGAGCATATGTTTCGCTGGCAGTTTGAGGCCAGGGGGGTGGGAGGAGGAGGAGGAGGAGGAGGAGGCGGAGGAGGAGGAGGAGGAGGAGGCGTGGATGAAGCTCTTTCGCTGGCAGTTTTACGCCGGGGGGCGAGGACAGTTCGCCAGCAGTGGGGTGAGGATACTTCGCTGGCAGTTTTACGCCAGGGGGGCGAGTACATTTCGCTGGCAGTTTTAGGCCAGGGTGTGTGAGGCTGTTTCGCTGGCAGTTTTAGACCCAGGGGTGCGGAGATTTGGCTGGCAATTTTAGGCCACGGGGTGAGGATATTTAGCTGGCAATCTTAGGTCAGGGAATTTGACATGTTGGCGGAAGTGTTAAGCCAAGGGCGTGAGGAAACTTCGCTGGCAACTTTAGGCCAAGGGGGTGAGGATGTTGCGCTGGCAGATTTACGCCAAGGGCGTGAGGATCTTTCGCTTGCAGTTTGAGGCCCGGGGGGTAAGGATATTTCCATGGCAGTTTTAGGCCAGGGGGCTGAGGAGATTCCACTGGCAGTTTTTTGGCCAGGGGGGCGAGGGTATTTCGCTGGCAGTTTGATCTCTTGTGGCTGAGAATATTTCGCCGGTGGTTTTGACGCCAGGTGGTTGAAGATCGATCGCTGGCAGTTTTAGACCAGGGGGCTGAGGTTATTTCGCTGGCAGTTTTATCTTTCGTGGGTGGGGATATTTAGGCCAGGCGGGAGAGAATAGGATATTTCGCTGGCAGTTTTAGATCAGGGGGATGCGGACCTTCGGTGGAGCTCCCTACGGGGCCACGAAACGTGTGAGGGCTGTGCCACAATGGGGCGGCGCCGCCATGCGGACTGCGCCATTGGGACCGTCGGTGGAAGCCCCTTTGGGGCCACAAAACGTGTGAGGGGTGTGCCAAACTGAGGGGGTGACGAGAGGAGGAAGGGGAGGGGGAGGAGGAGAGGAGAGGAACGCGGGGCCAGTCTCTTCAAAACGAAGACCCAACACCACAGGATTGGTGGGAACAAAAGGATGCACAACTCGTCGGCTCCCAATCAAAAAAAGCTGCACAGGTCGTCAACTCTCGTTGCACAAATTAGAAAACCGAACCCCACTAGACAAAACGAAACAAGTTACATGACTCGCCGGTTCCCAATCGAATAAACTGCAAAAGTTGTCAATCCT
The DNA here is from genome assembly GCA_963575745.1 of Prorocentrum cordatum. Taxonomy (NCBI): domain Eukaryota; class Dinophyceae; order Prorocentrales; family Prorocentraceae; genus Prorocentrum; species Prorocentrum cordatum. The sequence goes on along the minus strand of CAUYUJ010001512.1, from coordinate 22,393 downwards.
AAATTAAAGAGCACTAGACAAATTCGAAAACCGCTCCCAACCCGACGACACGACAAAAAGCTTGCACAACTCGTCGGTTCCTAATCAAAAAACTGCACAAGGTCGTCAATTCCAAATCAAGAAGGTTGCACAAGTTCGAAAACCGAGCCCAAACCAACAACGTAGAAAAGGTTGCGCACATCGTCGGCTTCCCAATGGAATAGAATCACAAATCGTCAATTCGAAATCAAAAAAGGTTGCACACGTTCGAAAACCGAGCCCAACACGACGAAACGACAAAAGCTGCGCAACTCGTCGATAATTAAAAGAGCTTCACAAAGTCGCCAACTCAAAATCAAACTGTTTGCACAAGTTCGGAAATCGAGCCCAACCCGACGAAACGACCAAAAATGCACAACTCGTTGGTGTCCCGCTCAAGCAAGCTGCACCAGCCGTCAATTCTAGCTCGAAGAGGTTGCACGCATTCGAAAACCGAGCGCAAAATGATGAAACGATAGAAAGCTGGCACAGATCGTTAGTTCCCATTCATATTAGCATCGCGAAGGACCCAACCAGACGCAACTGTGAATACAGTTGTTGTTAGCATCGCCTTCAGTGGATCTCCTTATGGAGCCAGCGTGCCGAAAAGGAGCAGGGCGAGCTCCCTATGGGGCCACAAAACGTGTGAGGGGTGCGCCAAAATGGGGCGGCGCAGCCATGCGGACTGCGCCACTGGGACCGAAGGTGGAGCTCCATATGGGGCCACGAAACGTGTGAGGGGTGTGCCAAAATGGGGCGGCGCCGCCATGCGGACTGCGCCACTGGGACCGTCGGTGGAAGCCCCTTTGGGGCCATGAAGCGTGTGTGTGGTGTGCCAAAATGGGGCGGCGCCGCCACGCGAACTGCGCCACTGGGACGTTAGGTGAGGCTCCCTATGGGGTACGCCAGAATGGGGCGGCGCCGCCATGCGGACTGCGCCACTGGGACCTGCGGTGGAGCTCCCTATGCCGCGAAACGTGTGAGGGATGTGCCAAAATGGGGCGGCGGCGCCATGCGGACTGCGCCACTGGGACCGTCGGTGGAAGCCCCTTTGGGGCCATGAAGCGTGTGAGTGGTGTGCCAAAATGGGGCGGCGGCGCCACGCGGACTGCGCCACTGGGACCTTAGGTGGAGCCCCTTATGGGGCCACGAAACGCGTCAGGGGTGCGCCAAATGGGGCGGCGCCGCCATGCGGACTGCGCCACTGGGACCTTCGGTGGAGCTCCCTATGGGGTGTGCCAAAAAATGTGGCGGCGCCGCCATGCGGACTGCGCCATTGGGACCGTCGGTGGAAGCCCCTTTGGGGCCACAAAACGTGTGAGGGGTGTGCCAAACTGAGGGGGTGACGAGAGGAGGAAGGGGAGGGAGGAGGAGATGAGGAGAGGAGAGGATCGCGGGGACCGTCTCTTCAAAACGAGGACCAAACACCACAGGATGGTTGGGAAGAAGCTGCACAAGTCGCCACTTCTAGATTCAAAAATTTGCACAAGACCCAAAACCAAACACAACCCGACAAAACGGCAAATGTTGTACCACCTGTCGGTCCCCAATCGAAAAGATGCAAAAACCGTCAATTCGAAATCAATGAAGGCTGCAAACATGCGAAAATCGAGCACAATATGACTGAACGACAAAGGTTGCACAGCGAGCCCATCCACAGCCGAACTACTGCACACGTCGTCATGTCTACATCAGAAAGGGCGCGAAATCTCCAAAACCAAACCAAAACCCGACGAAACGACAGAGGTTGTAGAACTCGTCGGTCCCCAATCGAAATGCTGCACAAGTCGCCAATTCGAAAGCAAAGAAGGTTGTACACATTCGGAAACCGAGCCCCACCCTACGCAACGACAAAGGTGGCACAACTCGTCGGTCCCCGTTGCAAAAAGCTGCACAAGTCGCCAGTTCTCAATCACAAAGGTTGTACACGTGCGAAAACCAATCCCAGCCGGACGAAATCAAAGAGGTTGCACAACCCGTCGGTTCCAAATCAAACGAGCTGCGCAAATCGGCAATTCGAACTCTAGAGGGTTGCATAAGTTCGAAAACCGAGACCAAACCGACGAAACGAAAAAAGTTGTACAAGTCGCTGGCGCACAATCAAAGAAGATGCACAAGTCGCCAGTTCTAGATAAAAAAGGTTGCACAAGTTCGAGAAAGGAGCCCGCCGCGACTAAACGAAACAAATGCTGCACAATGTTGGAAATGCAGGCCAGCTCATCTACGATGGACGGTTGATCCCATGTGCATGGATAAGGTCCAACTTCACCCGCCTGGACCGTAGGTACACGTCGAAGCCATCGTTGCCAACCCAGCTTGTGCGAAAGCGCACGGCACCACCCGCGAGCGGACCAGCACCGAAAAGACTCCCATCCACAGATGCCAGTGCTCCAACCCTTCTGCTAGGGCTCCCAACTTCGCGCTTCGCGCTCCGCGAAGCGCGAAGCGCGAATAACTTCGCGCTCTCGCGCAGCCCCCCCCAAAGGGAGGAAAGGAGGACGAGGAGGAGGGGGAGAAGGAACGAGGACCGCGAAGCGCGAAGCGCGAATAACTTCGCGCCCTCGAGGGAGCCCTTGCTTCTGCCGTGTGAGATCGCGCACGCGGTCGATCTGCATCGGGCCACGACTGGCAGGCGACCCCCCACAGGGCCCAAGCAGAAAGCGCGCGGACGGTCCGTGTGCACCTCTTGGCTCTGGAGCGGGCCCCCCCTCCCCTGGCGCGCAGCACGCCAGGGACGGCGCGGGGGGGCGGCGTCTCGGGTCGGGCAAACGGGGGGGATAGCAAAGGGGGGGTTTGAGAATCAGCTCACGTAGCTGATTTTCCCGGCGCCTCCAGGCGCCGAAGGCGGCGATGTATCGAGGAATGGGCCCCTCGGTGAGGCCGAAACCAGCTGCATGCAGCAAATTTCGTACCCCCCCCTTTCCCAATCCCCCCCTTTCGCCCGGCCCGAGCGTCAGAGGCGCCGCCAGTGGAAGAGGGCCCAGCGCAGGTCGAAGAAACCTGTGCGGACCTCCGGACGGGATGCGCGTGGCGGTGCTGCCCTCCTCGACATCAGATGCCGCTTCTCGTGGCCTCTGCCCCTGCGCTCCCGTGCCTGCTTGGATGCATACTCGAGAGGTCCGCAGCGCCCACCGAAAAGAAGCCGCATGGGATGTGCGCCTCGGCCCCCTGGCCACGTCAAGCTGCCTCCCGGCTCCCATGCAGTCAAAACTCTTGGTTCCGCGAGTATTCCAATGGTTCGGTGCTCCTTCTAAGGACCTTCCTGAAGCAACTCGCCCCACTAATGCGGCGATGCTGCGTCGAACGTCCGTCGAACTTGAGTTGAGCTGGAGTCGAAACAGAGTCGAAGAGATCCGCTAGGTGTGCCCCAGGGGGAGCACACGCAACACCTAACAGTGGCGCTCCTCGTGCATCTGGGCGCAACTGAGGCCCCAGAGGGGACTCGTTTCTTATCTGCAGCTCCTCGTGGCAGAACTTCGACGGCAGGGAAGCCACTGGGCGGCCACGGGCGACCAGGAGGAGTCCAGGAGTGCACACAGAGGGCCAGAAGAGGACACCTGAACGTTCAAGATGGCTCAATATGCCCCCCAGACGCGGCTCCAAGACGGCCGAAGAAGGTCCCAAAGAGCGTACCGAGACGACTCCAAGATGCTCCAAGAAGGTGAACACAATGGAACAACACGTGCGGTCTCGTCGATGCTTTCGGCTCAGGGCATGCCTGCTGACAAGAAATCCCAAGCTTGTTCCATGACGGTCCCTGAAAGTCCTCAGAAAACTCCAGAACTGCCGAAGATGATCGCCCAGAAGCGGCCTCCAGAAGGCCGCAAGGCGCCACCAGCATCTCCCAGGACGGCCCCAAGTCCCCAAGACAGCACCAGGATACTCCCAAGATTAAGGAACAAACAATAACAGAAACATCAACGTTTTAAAGGTCTTTGCGGATTTCTTCGATCGATGTGAACATACAGCAGCCCCCTGGCTTGGCCAGGAAAGCAAACACATCGTTCCTGAGCCCAGGATCGACCTAGCCAAGGGTGGCGGATGTGTGCGCAGTCAAAGGTCACAGTAAGAACGCAAGGTGAGGATGCAAGACCCTTGGAAGTCCCAGCTACCTACCCTCTGAGAGCTCCTTGGACGCCATCATTGGCTCAGGATGAGCCGAAGAAGCAGGGATGCAAGGATCGCCTCGACTGGAAGAAGAAGAAGTGGCATAAACGTAAACTTTTGGGGCTCCGCGCGGATTTCTTGGACCTGCGCCAGGGGCGGAGGCGCCGCCGGGGGGGCCCAGACGCGGACCCAAGAAATCTACGCGGAGCGCTAGAAAATTATGTTCGTGCAGTTGATTATGTTTCGCATTCTCACCTGCATCTGACCTGTAGATTCTGGAGGTCGGAAAGGGGTATGGCATAAAGGGGTGTGGTGCCAATCGTGGAAATCGAGATGCGATCTACGACAGATGGCGTCGCCAGACTCGACATTGGCACCATACCCCTGTATGCCACACCCCTTTCCTAAGGGGCAACGATAGGGGGGGACTGGCATATGGGGGGATGCATCGACCTGGAATGGACGATACATCGCCGATAGATCGGCGATAGTCCCCAGATCGTGAATCCGCACCTTCCTGGGCAGGTTGGGGCTATCGGGCCCCTTATCGGCGATCAATGAACGATTGGGGGTCGACGCACACGCCTATCCCCCCCTGTCCTTGCCCCTGCTCTCCTACCTCCAGAAAATCTCGTCGCCGACGCCCCGATCCTGCCGCCGGCGGCAGCAGCACCGGCGCCAGCTGACCCCCGCGGCGGCCTGGCCCCCAGCCTGGGCGGCCTCGCCCGAGGGCTCCCCCTCCTCGTCGGGGCCTGCGCCCGCGACGTGCACCTCCAGCCGGACCTCGAGGGATCGGCGGGGCCACGACGAATAGAATCAGAGCCCCGAATCATCAGGGGTAACTCGGGTCAGGGCTAACTCGGCTTCGGGCGCGAGCCATGGGCGACGACCACGTCCGCGCCCCCGTGGGCCGGACGTCGAGGCACGGTCCACGTGCGCCTTGGATGCGTCCCGCTCCTCCGCCTCCTCCTCCTCCCACTCCTCCTCCTCCTCCTCCTCCTCCTCCTCCTCCTCCTCCTCCTCCTCCTCCTCCTCCTCCTCCTCCTCCTCCTCCTCCTCCTCCGCCTCCTCCTCCTCCTCCTCCTCCCCCTCCTCCTCCTCCTCCTCCTCCCCCTCCTCCTCCCCCTCCTCCTCCTCCTCCTCCTCCTCGGCCCCACGGCTCCACGGCACAAACCCATTTGGGGCAGGGGGCAACCACCACGGTCGCGCGCGGGGTCCCCGCGCAGTGCCGCCCTGCTTCCGTGAGGCCGCGGCCCAGGAGCCCCTGGGCGCGCACGTCTCGGGCAGGCGTGAAGTCGGGCGCGGACTCAACCACGGCAGCAAGCTCGAGTTCTTGGCCCGAGCGAGCTCAGCAATCGAGCTCACACCGAGGGTCGGCGAAGTCCTCGACGAGCCTTTGTTCATCCCGTGTCACGTACTCTCACTGGGCACAGCAGGAGACAAACATTGATCGTTGATCGTTACCGTTGTTCTCATGTGCCTTTTTCGGACCCTGCAGGCCCCTGTTGGGGCCCTAAAAAAATAAACCTTTAGGGACCCTAAAGGGCTCCTCTCCTCAGCCCTCGCTGCCCCCCCACGCATCGCCCCCCCCCCCCCCCCCCCCTTACGCGCCCCCCCAAAGAGGGGGGGAGGCCCGGTTTCCGGGCGATGACTCGGGCCTCCGGCGGCCGCTCGGGACGACTTTCAGACACCCCTGGCAAAGCTCTCGACGGGGCGCAGCTGTGGGAAAGCGTCGCGCGGCACGAGAACACTCAAGAACCGAAAACGCCTTCCTCCAAGAGTGGAGGGCGGACAAACCACCCGCACATAAAAAGACACGCCCAGAGACGCGAAGCCCTCTCGTGAACGCACCCGAGAAAAGAAAAATCGAACAGGGCAGGGCTGCTCGGCCAACGCCCAAGCCTGGTCCGCACACGCCTGCCGTGGGTGCTCTTGCTCCGTGGAGAGAGAGAGAGAGAGAGAGAGAGAGAGAGAGAGAGAGAGAGAGCAGCGCCTGGCCTCGCCCGAGAGCTCAACGTCGCGGACCTCCCAGATCCGCGCGACCGTCGCCCCCGTGTCGGGGCTCTGCACGGTCTTCACCGCGATGCGGTGGGCGTCGGCCAGCCCGAGACCCGAGGCGAAGACGGGGCGGCCCGGCAGCGGCGCGCAGCCCGCCCGCCTCGAGTCCACGGCCCCCTCCTGGGGCGCAGGGCAGGAGCAGGGGACAAGACGAGAAGAAGCGGGTCATGCGTGAGACGACACGGCGGCCTTGGGCGGCGGCTTACGCGGGCTGCGCACGCGGCACGCGGCACTGGGGCCGAGGGCGCACGTGCGCGGCCTCGCGCGGGGAGAGCGCGCGCCGCGGTCGGCGCAGACGGCCCCGTGCTCCCGCGCCGCTCGGGTGTTTCTCAAGTGTGCCCCCCGACCAGACCCTGACCTTCTAGGAGGGCGGCCAGAAGACAGCAACAGGACCGTCGAGTTGAAGCTCCAGTCGAAGCTCATGAGCAGCAAGGACAGGCCTAAATCTATGTCTGGAGGGCTGTTTCTGAGCACTCTGAAGAGTCCTCCCCCCTCCTGCTCCTCCGTGCTCTCCAGCTTCCGATACATCGTCTTTCTGGCTGGCGCCGCATCTGAGCCGGCTGACCCTCATCTACGTTGTAAGATCCCGACGTCCGCTTTCTTCCCGAGTCGGGCAGCGGCGACGTGCACCTCCCTCCCTTGGTGGGCTTGCGTTCCATCGCCACCACCACAAGTTAGGAGGGGGAGGGTGTCCTCCTCCTCCTCCCCCTCCTTTTCTTCTTCCTCCTCCTCCTCCTCATCCTCCACCTCCTTCCCCCCTCCAACTTATGGTGGTGGTGGTGGACAACAGGCCCATCATCTCTCCCTCCCTCCCTGGCAAGATCAATCAGCATCGAATCGGGAACTCGGATCGGATCGGAAGTTGCGTCGGATCGGGTCGCATCGGCTGGGAGCCGAAATCGAATCGGCACGGCCGCGCCAAGATGCAGAACAACGCCATGCAACCTGCAACCATCGGGCCGCATCGGATCGCATAGAAACCGAAATCGGATCGGATAGACGTCGGATAGACTGGCTCGAGATGGACCGATCCGACGTAGAAGGACGGTTCATTTTGCGAGGCCCACGACAGAAGGAAGTAGACGGAGAACGACGGATCGATGGGCGATTTTGTCGATCGAAGTACGACGGAAGTAGATCACTCGATTCTGCGATCTTCGAGTTGCTCGGAAGTGCCAGACCTGAAACACCGATGCATCGGCGCTGCGGCGTGATCCTCCGACCCCATCTGCTCGGAACTCCATCTGAGCGGCCTGGAACGCTCCTCCTCCGCTCTCGGCATCCAGGTGCCATCTCTCGGGGCCAGGAGCCAGTTTGTCTAGAGCCCCGAAGACAGAGACCAGTCGCAGGGTCGGAGGGCACCAACTTTACACCCGCGCCGATCCTGAGCCCAAAATCCTGCCCAAAACTTCGAGCGCTTACACACATCGATCGTGGGCCCAGGATCGGCCTGGCCAGGATCGGCACAGGTGTATCGGGTCGGGCAAAAGGGGGGGATAGCAAAGGGGGGGTTTGAGAATCAGCTCACGTAGCTGATTTTCCCGGCGCCTCCTGGCGCCGGAAGCGGCTATGTATCGAGGAATGGGCCCCTCGGTGGGGCCGAAACCAGCTGCATGCAGCAGATTTCGTAACCCCCCCTTTCCCAATCCCCCCCTTTCGCCCGACCCGAGTGTACAGCTGGCGACCTCCAACCGGGAGGGGAATCGAGAGCTCAGGCCCACGCGGATCGCAGAATCCCCGGAAGGGTCGGATCGGCAACGAATCGGATCGCGCCCGAGTCGTCATGGGCTCGGGTCGGAATCGGATCGCTTGGGATCGCTGATCGGGCTCCCATCCTGCAAGCAGTACCCTGAGATCCGGCGTCGCGCAGACATTGCAACATCTTCAGGCCCGTCTTTCTGCAACATTTCTCGAGCCACCGATCCGTAAGCGTCGGGTGGCCCAGAAGAAGGCGAAATCGAGCGACGTGAAGCAAACATCCGCCGGCCCTGTCGGCGTGTGTGTGCGGGGCTTCCCCGTTCGAGTCGGGCTCCTCCGTTCGAGCCGTCGTCTCCGTCGCCCCCCGTTCCACTTCTCTGGGCCCTCCTCCTCAAGCGCGCCATCCACAGCGAGATTGAGCAACGTCGGAGTGGAGTCGAAGAGAAGCCCCTTCCCTTTGATCCCTTGCCCGCGGGGGGGGGGTCCCGGGGGGGTCGCCACCCAAATACGCTTCCCCCCCACGCGGTCCCGGAAGCCCGAAGAAGTCCCAGGAGCTCTCCACGAGTCCCCCAAGAGGCCGCCGGAGCCCCAAGAGTCCCCAACAGGGTGCCCTGACGGGCAAACCGAACGGACTTTTCGAAGCCTCGGCCCCGAGAGGGTCCCAGGAGTCCCCAAGAGGCCCCAGGTTCAAGGTCGAATCCCCCCTGCGTTTTAAAGGATTTTGTTTTGTGGGAGGCGGAGCGCGTCGTCAGCTTGCTGCTGGTATCGGCGCGGTATGCCCGCTGTGCTTTTCCTCGGCGCTGCCTCCCCTCTCCTCTCCTCTTTTTGTTCTCTCTCTCTCTCTCTCTTTCTCTCCTCTCTCTCTATCTCTCTCTCTCTCCACCGTCCTCAGCCTAATCATCTGCCTAAGCCTAGCCTAAGCCTCAGCCTAACCTAGCTTAAGTCCCAGCCACAATTTAGCCGAAACCTAACCTAAGCCTCAGCCCCAGCCTCAGCTGAGCCTCAGCTTCAGCCTCTGCCTCAGCCTAGCCTAAGCCTGGCCTCAGCCTCAGCCTCAGCGACAGCCTAAGCATTGCCTAAGCCTGGCCTGAACCTCAGCCTACGCCTAAGCACCAGCCGCAACCCAGCCTAAGCATCAGCCTGAACCAGACTAGTCGAATCCCATCCTAAGCCTCAGCCTCGCCTGAGCCTCAGCCTCAGTCTAAGCCTCAACCTAAAATGAGGTTCAGCCTCAGCCCTAGCCTTGGCCTAAGCCTAGCCTCAGCCTCAACCAAAGCCTGGCCTGAGCCTCAGTCCCATTGTTGTTACTACCATAGTACTACAAATAAACTGTTATATCACGACGATTCCCCACAACATTATTACGACTACAACAGTACGATCGTACCATAATGCTGCTACACGACTGAAGTATTGCAATACTGCACTGCTCCTCCAGCCACCACTACAGTGCTACCGCCGCTACTGCAACAGAGTATTACTTCGACATCAATAAAATGTTACACATACAATACTAGTAGGGCAATACAGTACTAGGGTACGGCTATCCTGCCTGACCACTCCAATGTTAGAGCTCCACCAAAAATTCGACTATTACAGCGCCGCCACTACAGCACCACAGTACTATAATGCTACACCCGTGCTGTGGTAATATGGCATTCGCCAATTCCTACTACAGCACTGTACTACACTCACTGCAGACAACCGTACAGCACTAGCCTCATACCTGCAACTGCGATTACAAGACTCAGGTATTACTACTACCTCATTACTACAACAGTTCTACTATCACAATATTACGGTACGACTACTCCTACAACACAATTGCTTATACAACAAAAATCAAAAAAAAAAAACAACACCATAACAAAAAATAGAATCAGCTCAGCCCATCTTAGAAAATAAAAAAAAAAAAAGAAAAGAAAAAGAAAAAAAACAAAAAAAAAGAAGAAAAAGAAAAAAAAATAAAAAAAAAAGAAAAAGAAAGGAAAAAAAAAAGGAAAAATAAAATAATAAAAAAAAAAAAAAAAAAGAAAAAAAAAAAAAAAAAAAAAAAAAAAAAAAAAAGAAAAAAAACAAAAAAAAAAAAAAAGTTATGCTCCACCATTAAAATGTTACAAGAACCGTGTATGTGTTGTTCCCACAGCCACGAACACGTCGGTACCACTACTACTGTACCAGAGTACTACGACGATTTCAGTAGAATGCTACTATTACATACTACTACGCACTACGCTGCTAAGCACGGCGGACGTGCTTGAGTACTCCAAGTTTAAAGTCATTACGAATACTGCCAGTAATTAGAGCATACCAGTACAGTAAACTAAAGTACCAATTAAGCCATAGCACTGCTGCATTGTTGCACTACCGGCTATTACAACGTAATCCATTACTGTACAGCGTCCCCACTACAACATTACATCAATGATTTGGGCACATCAGGTTTAAGCCATGACGGCATTGGAGCATTCCTACTACCAGTAAAAATTGCAGGCATATCGTTGGGTACTACTCTTTTACGAATCCATGTACTAAAGCACTGCTTCTACAGTGCCACTACTACACTAGTACACCACTGTTCCACCAAAGTACGAAACGATTCCTGCATCACTACTACTGACGCACTCCAGTTCGATGGCAGTAATACTGTATCCGAGTACGACAGCGGTGGGTTAGTTCTACTACAGTACTACAGTGCGACAGCTAAACCCAGCACTAGGGAATGATCTTCACTGCCAAACCTGAGTACTTCCTACTACTACCACTACAGCTACTACTTCTACTTCTACTATTTCTTCTTCTACTACTACTACTACAATTATTACTACCACTACTACTACTACTACTACTACTACTACTACTACTACTACGACTACTACTACTACTACTACTACTACTACTACGACTACTACTACTACTACTACTACTTCTACTACTACTACTACTACTACTACTACTACTACGACCACTACTACTACCTACTACTACTACCATAACGACAACAACTACTACTACTACTGCTACTACTACGACTACACTACTACTACGACGACTACTAATATTCCTACTACTACTACGACTACTACTAACCACTACTACTACTACTACTCTACTACGAACTACTACTACTACTCTATTACTACTACTACTAACGACTACTACTACTACTACTAACTAACTCTACTACTACTACTACTGCACTACTACTACTACAACTACTACTACTACTACTACTACTACTACTACTACTACTACTGCTGCTACTACTACTACTACTACTACTACTCCTACTCCTACTGCTACTACTACTACTACTACTACTACTACTACTACTACTACTACTACTACTGAATGGATGACTACTGCGTGTCACTTCACTGATACAATAATATTATGGCTGGGCATGGTATTAATACCACTAGTACAGTCCTAGAGTAGCACTACCAGAGCACGACTGCTACAGTACTGTGCTACGACTATTGCCGCGCCACCACTACAGCACTACAGTACCAGACTACTACAACAGCGCGGAGTGCGGGATTAGAGTATTCCTACTACAGTACTGTAGTACATTCGCTGCAGGCAACAATATATTATCATTCGAACGAGTACTGCACTACATTCTTATTCTACAGTGCCACTACTACAGTAGCACAGCACTGCTCCACAATACTGCAGCACGATTCCTACCGCACTACCGCTAGTGCAAATTTCGGCGGCAATGATATTATACTCGAGTTTTACAGTACTGGAGTACCTCTACAGCAAACACTGCAGGGTATGATATGTACTGCAATACCTCAGCACTACTACTACAGCTACAGGACTGTTACAGTGCTGCCACTTCGTTTATGCAATACGACTACTGGCTGGGCACGGTATTAGAACAACAACTGGTACTTTCCGCCATTTGTTCCCAAGGCACAGGGGGGAGGAGGGAAGGGTTGCACGAGGAGAGGGGGGGGGAGCGTGGGAGGACAGGGCCCCTCCCTTCCCTCCCCGTTGCTGCTTGCGCCTGGGGGGGGGTGGCAACAAAAAAACAAAAAAAAAAAAAATGCCCGTTTTTGTTTTTGCCCCCCCCCCAGGCGCCAGCAGCAACGGGGAGGCGTGGAGAAGACCCCCCCCTCCCGCCCCACGTGTTCACGAACCAAAGGCAGCGAGGTTCACAAATCGAGCACACCACCACGCGGCCAACTCAGCTTCGCAAAGCGAAGTAGGTAAACCAAAAAAAAATCGCTGTGGAAAAAGAAAACGAGGCAAACAACAAAAAAAGTTTCGCAGGGGGGGGCATTCGACCCTGGAACCGAGGCCCCAAGAGGCCCCCAGGAAGCCCCAAGAGGCTCCCAAGAGGCTGCCAAGAGGCCCCCAAAATGCTCCCAAGAGGCCCCAAACTGCCCCCCAGAGGCCTCCGAGGGCCCCAAACAGCATCACTGTGGCCTCTGACCCACGTCAGCGTCGCCGCCGCCGCCGCCGCCGCCGCCGCCGCCGCCGCCGCCGCCGCCGCCGCCGCCGCCGTCGTCGTCGTCGTCGTCGTCGTCGTCGTCTCGTCGGTCGTCGTCGTCGCCGTCGTCGCCGTCGTCGTCGTCGTCGTCGTCGTCGTCGTCGTCGTCGTCGTCGTCGTCGTCGTCGTCGTCGTCGTCGTCGTCGTCCCCCTCCAGGGTCGGCGGCACCGGCCGTAGGGTCTTCGCAATCAACACCAAAATTCAAACTGAGGGCGCATGGATTCGCGCCGGATCGGATCGGAAACGACACCGAAGATTGGTGGTCTGATCGGATCGAGTCGGGCCGAGAGCAACCCTGCAGCTGCCCCACTGGCCGCAGCAGCGTGGGCATCCTGTGCGCCGCCATCGTGGCTGGACAGGGCCATCCTGGGTGGGCCTGCTGGTGTAGACGCCCTCATGGCCGAAGCCAGGGTGCTCCATACACCATCCCAGATCCCAGGATGGCCCTCGCCAGACGTGGTGGTGGTGCAGGGGTGCACGAAGTCGGTGTCGAATCGGGAGGTCGGCTAAGATCTAACGATGCATGGTATCGCCGCGCATCTGCAAGGAATCGACACCGAATCGGATCGGCCGCGTCGGGATGCACAATAACGCCGTGCAAGTATGGGTATAAGAAAAAGAAAAAACGCCATAAACATCAACTTCTGGATCTCCAAGAGTTTATGTATATACAGTCTGCTCGTCTTCGACGTCAGGATGCACAACAACGCCATGCAGGTACGGGGACGCACCGAATCGTCGGAATGCCGGAACCAGATGGGACCGGGATGGCCTCAATCTTGGCATCGAGCCCGGGAGAAGGTGAGAGGGACCAGGCCTGCTCAGAAGGCGGAGTGGCCTCTCAGAAGCCCTGGCGAACGTCTTCTTATTCGGCGTTTCGACATTGGGCGGACGGAGGGGGAAGGGGGGGGGTCTGGCTCTGGACCTCTGCTTAATGCGACTGTTTGCAACAGTGCGTCCTATGGGTGAGACTCCACCTGCTTGAAACAGGCGCCAGAAACAGCCAAGGTCTACTCCACAGGGGGGAGGGGGGGGAGGGAGTGCGAGGGCCCGCGCCGATCGGCAAAACCATGAATAAGAAAACGATCACCCTCTGAGAAGCCGACCATGTTTGCGGAGAAATCCGAGCCTTCAGAGAAGACCCGCCCCCTCTCACTTCCCCCCCGGGCTCGCCGCCGACAATCGATATCTCGAGTCGAACCGGTCGGATGGGAACGCGCCCTGCCCTGCGGCAGCGGCAGCTCTCCTCGATCGCGTGCAGGACCCTCTGCTGCAGCGGAACCCGCGCCTCCGAGGCGTCGCCGGCGGCCCGGTCGCCCCTCGCCATCATGCCGCTCAGCTCCTCAGCGCTCGCCCGCGCCACGCAGCTGCCGCGCTCCGCCTCGCCCGGGTGTGCGAAGCCGCTGAGGTCCTCGCGGGCGGCAGGCGTATACCCGCGCAGGAGCTGACTGCGCAGGCACAGACCTTCAGAAGTCCCTGGCGCATGTGTACTCCACGGCGCGGACACACTCTCGGGGCACTTTCCCCAGAACAGCCGCGCGGATACGCTCCCTGGCGCGCCCCGCGCGCCAGGGAGGGGGTCCAGCGCCGCTCCAAGAAACCCGTGCGAACACTCAGCACACGCTGGTGCCGTCTTTCCTTCCTCGAGCCCATCGTGATCTGAGACGGAATCGCACCTGTCGGGATTCGGGCTCGTGCCGCCTCCCCGCTCCCGAGCCCTACCCTCAGTGGGCCCTGGAAACGACAGGGCCGTTTTCTTGCCGGTCCCGTTTTGCCGGTTTTGCTGCCGGTTCCGACGCCGTTTTTTCTACCGGTTCCGTCGCCGTTCTTTTACGGGTCCCCGCTCCGGCCCCAATCCTGGAGCCGTTTCTGTTGCCGTTTCCGGTCGCCGTTTTTTGCCGCTTCCATTTTCAAGGGACCCTTTTTCGGCAACGGTGAAAATTGGGCGTGGCTTAGTGGGGGGGTCACAAATGGGGGGGTCAGAAACGGTCCCCTTTCGTGCCCCTTTCGGGCCCCTCTGGAGCCCCAGGGGGCTCGTTTAGGTACCGTTTGGGTACCTTTTCGGACCACCCGCGACACCCCCCCATTTATGACCCCCCATTACGCAACGCCCAAGAAAAAACGGCCCTGCCGTTTCCGGGGCCCACGAACCGGGGGCGGCCGAGAGGGGGGCGTCCAAGAGGGGGGTGCCAAATCATGGCCGGCGGCATTTGCGCGGCCCGGGAGGGGGGGGGCCCGGGGACGCCTTGAAGCAAGAAGAGGCGCCATGAAATCTGGGGGGAGATCGTGGCCCCCGCCATGATATCCACCCCCCCCTAGTCATCGACCCCCTTCGGGGTAGGACAGACCCCCCTTTAGCAAAACGTGGCTTAGTGAAAACGACCCGAGGCCCAAACCCTCGCGGGCGCAAGCCTGGAGAATGACGGCCACGGCGCCCTCTCGAGAACCGAAAACGGACGATTCACCAATCGACGTGTCACTGTTGGGGGTTCTGTCCAGCCCCGACCCCTCCTTTCCGCCCCCGCACGAAGCCCTCGAAGCCCCCTTTCCTTTCCCAAGGAGGAGGAGGAGGAGGAGGAGGAGGAGGAGGAGGAGGAGGAGGGAGAGGAGAAGGAGGGGGAGGGTAAAGGAGAGGGAGGGGAAGCAGGGAGGAGGGGAGAGGGGGGTGGGGGGGGGAGAGGGGGAGGAGGAGGAGGAGGTGGAGGGGGGGCGAGAAGGGAGGAGGAGGGGAGGGGGAGGAGGGGGAGGGAGGGAGGAGGAGGAGGGGCGAGCAGCGCAGCGCAAGGAAAGAGGGGGGAGTGAGTTCATCGCCCCCTCGCCCCCCATCCCTTCCCGCCCCCGCACGAGGCCCAACGCCTCCTCTCCCTGCGGGCTGTCCACGCCTCTACGCCCCACGTGGCGCCCGGGGCCGCGCCGAGCCCCCCACCCCCGCGGGAGGCGGAGCCAGCGGGCGGGCTCGCGCCGCAGCGCGGGGGGCGCGCGCGCGAGGGGCGTTCCTGATCCTCCTCCTAGCCTCCCCCTCCCCCCCCCCTCCTCCTCCTCCCCTCATCCTCTCCCCCTCCCCCTCCTCCTCCTCCTCCTCCTCCTCCTACTCCCCTCCTCCTCCTCCTGCCTCCTCATCCTCCTCCCTCCTCCTCCTTATCCTCCTCCTCGCTCCTCCTCCTCCTCCTCCTCCTCCCCCCCCCCCCCCCCTCCTCATCAGCATCCTCACCCCCCTCATCCTCATCCTCACCCCCCCGCCCTCCCCCTCAGCCGGAGTGGCCGCGGCCGAGGAGGTCCGTGCCGCGAGGCCGCGGGCGTGGATTCTGTGGACGCCCGAAATGGGTACCGTCGGGGCGTTGACCTGAGGAACCCTACATAAGGAACGGGGCCCCTCTTTCCCATAGGTTAAACCTCGCTGTTCCCATCGAGACCCTGAGCAAAACCAGAGGCGAACTGCAAGACACCTAAGGAACACCGAGCCCCTCCCCAACGAAAAGGGTTCCTTCCTCAGCGCCCCGACTGTACGGAAAGAATGGGCACAATGCCCAACAACAGATGTTGTCCCAAACCAGCAGCGGCCGCTGCTGTGCAGGCGGCCACCTGTCTCGAATGGACACAGGCCGCGGCGGCGTGGACAGCGAATCCTGCTCAAAATGCACAGGAACTGCTGTTGGGCATTGTACCCGTTCTTTCCGTACCCATTTCGGGCGTCCAGATGGATACAGCCAGGGCGGGACTGAGCTGAATCGAATCGTGAAATCGGATCGGATCGGAAACGAGTCGCATCGACAACGGATCGTCCCGGATCGAATCGAAATCGGATGGCCGAGCCCGGCTCCAGTTGGCCCTTTGCCTTCCAATGCCCCGAGCCATGAGAGTTGCTGCAGTGACGTGTCCTGACGGGGACGCGGAGGCGATACTTTTGTGGTGAGCCCGGTCCAGAAGAATCGTAAAACAACAAAGCCCCTGCTTGGCCAGAAAAGCGCGCGGACGCAAGCGGAGCGCCAGAGAAACAGCCACGCAAGGACCTCGGGATAGGCGAGCCCCCTCCGAACCCGAACCGCTCCCTATCTCCGCGTCTTGCATCTCTGCTTCCCTAGGGGGAAAAAAAAAGTGGCATAGACATAAAAACTCGGAGGTCCGCGCGGATTTCTCGGATCGGCGCTGGGGCCCCCCGATGGCGCCTCCGGCGCCGCCCCTGGCGCGCTCCGCGCGCCGGGGAGAGGGGGGTCAAGCGCCGCTCCGAGAAATCCGCGCGGACCTTCGAGATTTTACGTCCATGCCACTTTCTGTTCCCCGATTCCCGCCCCGTGAGGGTCCAGCAGGTGTGCGTTGGGCACGCCGGACACCTGCACCCTCTTGATCCTGGCCGTCCGTGCGGGCAGCCCCCCATGGAGGCTGCAGGCGTGGGCGAAGTAGTCCAGGAAGCGCAGCTGGGACGCGCTGTCCAAGGTGGGGCGGTGCTCCGCATCGCTGGCCTCCCGCCTGCGGAGGGCCTCGAAGGAGGCGAGGGCGTGCCCCGCGCTCCTGTGATCTCTCCTGTGCAGCATGAGGGCGACGACAAGAAGGGCGACGCGGCCCTGATTGTGCTTCGAGTGCACTGCCACAACGCGCGTCTCGTCTGCCTTCAGCCACTGGTCAACAGCCTCAACCATCAGCTTGAGCCCGTCCAGGCTGGGGACACTGTCCTGCGCGATAGGGAATTTGAAGTACCGACCGAAGAACGGTCCAAGTGGGTAACGACGATCTTCGGTTACATTCAACAGTAAATACCGATTGGTGTGCCTCTCGTTCAAGAACCGCGCCACGTCCTTCAGAGGATTGTGCAGGATCGCGTCGCTCCCCACTGTCGGATCGGCCATCACAATGATCTGAGGAGAAATGTACTGTAGATCTAAATCAAACCCATCCTGGATGAAACGAAGCCTGTCACCCGACAACTGGTGGCGCAACCTTGTCAAATACTGCGTGCCCTTGCCGGCAGTCCGAAGACAGACGCGCAACACACGGATGCAACGGAATATCGGGCGGAGCGCCCGCAATAGTGGGAAGGGAATGTTGAGGTGCTTGAATACAGTGATTTCGGCTAGGGTGATCGGCACCAACACGGCCTCGAATATGTTCATCTTGCAATCGGCCATCGGGAAGATGAACCCCATACCTTCCGCAAACCAGCGACAACAGACATCAGCGGCCAGTATGCAGACGATACAGACGTCTCCGACGATGTTGACGGTGGCGTCCTCCTCGAGCACATTGGCGACAGAAATCCGCCGACTCGCCTTGATCACGTAGTGGAGAACCCCACGGCGGATACAATTGTGAGTGGTAGAGAGACTGTGGGGTTCCGGCCCAGATGCGAATTTCCTCGGACTTCTGCGGCGCTCTCGGGCGCCTCGAGTGACACTGCTGGCAGCCAAAAGGAAGCACCCCACCTCGGCCAAATTTGGCCTCAGGCGGTGCGCTGGCTGGGCTCCCGAGACGGCTGACACAGGGCCCAAGACAGCAAGCGACGGCGCCAGACAGTCCGGGAGGGCCCCCGGAGGACCTCCAGGGAAGCCTGACAAGAGCCCCTGGCCTCCTCCTCCTCCTACTCCCCCTCCTCCTCCTCCTCCCCTCCTCCTCCTCCTCCTCCTCCTCCTCCTCCTCCTCCTCCTCCTCCTCCTCCTCCTCCTCCTCCTCCCAGGCCACCAGCATGGCTGGACTTTCGGCCTATACACTTCGCCACACCAGCGTCTCCACACGGCAGAGGGAGGCGGACGTGGCTCGCCGGAGGCGTCTCCGACGCTCGTCAGTACCATGTCCGACATCACGACCAAAAAGACGAGGGCCTGCACGGGCCACGAGAAGACCACGAGGCCGACCCGCGACCTTCGGGGATCTCCTAACCTAGGGCTCCCAACTTCGCGCTTCGCGCTGCGCGAAGCGCGAAGTGCGAATAACTTCGCGCTCTCGCGCCGCCTCCCAGGGGAGAAGAGGAGGATGAGGTGCCGAACCGCGAAGCACGAAGCGCGAACAACTTCGCGCCCTCGAGGGCGCCCAACCTGGGTCGATCAGACCCGGGTCGGCAGGAAACCAAAAAGCTGCAGTGCAAAAAGAACAAATAAAATGCAGCGCAAGGCTTCGCAAACCCAGGCCCGGCCAATAGGCGCGGCCGCCTCGCGGCCACGAGCGGCTCGCTAACCCGGGTCAGCCAGAGCGGGTCGTCGCAGGATCCTGCAGGATCTGGTGCCCTGGCCGACCCCCGTTTGCATTGACCCCCGTCTGTGAAGCTCCGAGACCTGAGAGCAGACCGTGGCGGCCCGGGCGAGGCCCCAGGAAGCCTGGGGGCCCAGGAGCCGCTGGACGGGCACTCTTCCGTGCGGACGAGACTGAACGTGGCAAGACCCGACCGAGGCTGCCTGCTTTTCTCAGAGAAGATGCGTCCGATCTCCCGTGGGTCCCCCGGCCTCTCGGGGCGGCTGAGCGGCCATGGTGACCGCTGGGCACGTCCAAAGGTGTGGACAGCGTCAATGCGAGCGGCGAAGCGAAACTGACTACCTACCAGACCACCCCAACCCAACCCGAAGATCCGAATTTCGGGTTGGGGGGGGTAAGGGTTCCACATGTGTTTTTTCGATGTTTCCCGACCCCCCCCCACTGGAAATCGAGGGTAAATTTGAGCCTTCGGGTTGGGTTGGGGTGGTTTGGTGGGTGGTGAGAAACAAGGGCTGCACGCGCGAGGACGCACATGGACCGTGCGTACTGGCTCACGCGGGCTGCCACCGCGGCACCCCGCGTGAGGTCAGAGGCACCCACGCGCGACCTGACGCGGTCAGCCCGAGCCGAATGTCGGCGCAACTGGCCCGTCTTGACTACCTACCAGACCACCCCAACCCAACCCGAAGACCCGAATTTCGGGTTGGGGGGGTAAGGGTTCCACGCGTGTTTTTTCAAGGTTTCCCGACCCCCCCCCACTGGAAATCGAGGGTAAATCTGAGCCTTCGGGTTGGGTTGGGGTGGCTTGGTGGGTGGTGACGTCTCTCTTGCTTAGACGCCCGGAATGGTCCAGATGCCCAGCAGCAAATGCTGCCCAGAGCCAACATCGGCCGCCGAAGGGCGACCTGCCTGCTGTCCCACATGGACAGCACTCCGCGGGGACGCCGACGGCGAGACCTGCTCGAACGATCAAGAACTGCTGTCGGCCTTCGTGCTCATTCTTTCCGTATCCATTTCGATCGTACCGATCTTGGCAGCCCACACGGGGCAACGACCAGCAGCAAATGCCGTCACGAACGGACAGCGGCGCGTTTCTCGTTGGTTTGCTGCGAAAGGGAAAGAAAGCTGCTGCGGGGCAGACGGCGCGTCGCTTCTGAGGCGGGCACCGCGGTGTCCCCAGGAAGGGGGAGGCAACTTCAGCCGACAGCGACCAGCAACCGAAGAACAATCATTGGCACAGAAATAGGCTGGATCGGCGCTGGACATTGGGCGTTGTTCAATGGGGGGCGGAAATTGGGGGCGAAGCAACGTGCAGTCAACCTGAAAAATAGGGAAGCACGATAAGGATGCAAAGGCCGTGGAATGCCATGTCCGCACTTTACGAACGGAGTGCGACCAGCGAAAGAGGCCAAGGAATGGCGGAAGGGGAAGGATCAAGGGTCACCCTGGAAAGTTGCTACACTGGCTGACTGTGCAGTGCACGACAGGTGCACCTTTCTTCTTCCCCTCCCCCATTTCTCGCCTCCCCCCCATTACTAGAGATCTCCTAGATGGGGTCGGAGTAGATAGGGTCGGAGGATCGGGCCGCATCGCCGATACGTCGGCGATGCATCGGCGATGCATCGTGGATGTATCGGTGGTGCACTGGCGATGCATCGTCGACGTCGGCGATGCATCGCCGAAGTCGACGTGAAGCAAATCGGGCCCCACCGCGAGCCGCATCGCCGATGCATTGGCGATGCGGCGCGATCCTCCGACCCCATCTACTCCAGATTTCGTAATAAAGGGAGGGGGGTCTCATTTCGGGGGGGGGTCTCTTCCAGGCTATCTTGGAGGGCCTGGGGGGGGTCTGGGGACGATGTGTTGGAGAGTTCTCCCACAGGGGGGGGGTCTGAAATGGCTTGTCTTGGAGGGTCCAGACCCCCTCCCTTTTATTACGAGGTCTGGAGTAGGTCTTGTTCGAAGACGCCTCGCAGCCAGCGCCCACTCGTCGTTTCGTCCCAGCTTCGGCCCGCTCGGACCTGAGGCGCTGAAGGCGGCTCGTCTTCAGAGACGCCACGGACTTCTTCCCCTTTCCTGTCGAAACGTAGCCCAACTTGCGAGCCTCGGGGTCGTTGAAATCCGGGTTGCACTGGTCAGCCGTCAGGAAGGACAGCAGGTTGCTGACCTCACTGGGCGCGGCTAGGGGAGAGAGAGAGAGGGGGGGAGAGAGAGAGAGAGAGAGAGAAATGACAAGGAGGAGGAAGAGCATGATATGGTAATGATGAGTGGCATACGGCACGATGATGAGAAGGGGAGTAATCAGCAGGATGAGGAGGGTCAATATGAACACCGCAGCTATTTGGATTGAGGGGGCTTAGACTTTGCTGGCATAGATCGTGATCACAGAGGAGGAGGTGGAGGGAGAAGCGATCTGGAGGAGAAGGAGTAAGGGGATCCCAGCCTAGTACTATCCCCCAGAAGACTCCACACAGTACGAGAGATGTTCCTCTTCTGCATCCTTCCTCGCACCTTCCCCATCCCCTTGCATCCCTCCTCGTTCCCTCCTCTCTGCATCCCTCCTCGTTCCCTCCTACCCCCCCTCCTCTGACTGCTTCTCCTCCTCCATCCTCCATTCAACCATCATCCGTCGTCCTCCTCCTCCTCCTCCTCCTCCTCCTCCTCCTCCTCCTCCTCCTCCTCCTCCTCAAAGCACTGCAGAAGAACATGGTCATCCATGAACGCCAATCGAGAGAAAACAAACAAATTACGCCAACTCAACACGCCTGGTCGAGCAGGTGGCAGCCTTCCGGGACCCAGGCATGAAACCTTGGATCAGCTGCTTAAGGGTACGACCTCCGTGCTCGCTGGGCTTGCCATTGCAAGGGGCGAGGAGCGGGGCCAAGATTCGATTACTGGCACCGTACCCACAGGCTTCACATACCACGACGGGGTGGGACGAGGCAGGGGTACCAGAGGAGAGGGTCACTTCGAGGAGCCTGTGCGGTCGGTGGCCTTCAGCAGCAAGAGCCCTCCTCCTCCTCCTCCTCCTCCTCCTCCTCCTCCTCCCCCTTCCTTCTTTTATGACGAACTCACCTCTGTCGAGCCATCCGACGTCCGTAGGTCAGGATTGGCGATTCGCTCTGAGATGCTTAAGGTTTGACGATCCTGAATTTAAAAACCCTACAACAGTTACAAAGATGGAAGGCTGGTCGTCTACGAGTGCCGTTTTCGCCTTAGCCTGCTCAAGCTCGCGACAAACAAATCTGGCGCTCACATGGATGGACGGCGGGGTAGTCGTCAACACACAACTCTCGTATTCGCGCCGCGCACATTCGGTGGAAACGTTTCCACAACGACACTGATGAAGGCTGGTTATGTTACGAAGTGCGGCTCTTGCTTCAGATGCATGTCGCTGTTCTACGAGCCGCAACTCCAAACAGGAAAGCCAGCTGCACCGACGGAGGGCGGCTTCGTTTGCAGCAGGGGCCTCTCGCCTCGAGGCGTCCGCGCAAGCTCGGTCAAGAACCCTGAAGCTGCGCAGAACTGACGGGGATGGAGGGAGGCTCCCTCTTCGAAACGGGGCTCTGAGGCTTCCGCGCAAGCTCGGTCAAGAACCCTGAAGCTGCGCAGAACTGACGGGGATGGAGGGAGGCTCCCTCTTCGAAACGGGGCTCTGAGGCTTCCGCGCAAGCTCGGTCAAGAACCCTGAAGCTGCGCAGAACTGACTGGGATGGAGGGAGGCTCCCTCTTCGAAACGGGGCTCTGAGGCTTCCGCGCAAGCTCGGTCAAGAACCCTGAAGCTGCGCAGAACTGACGGGGATGGAAGGAGGCTCCCTCTTCGAAACGGG
>CAUYUJ010001511.1:93772-98772 GCA_963575745.1 Prorocentrum cordatum | reverse complement strand
GAGGGAGAACGCGAGAACCTCGAGGCCGCTCTCGAGGCACGCGCAGGCCCGATCCTGCCGATCCAGGAGTCGGTGGCGGACCAGGCACCGCAGGTGGGCGGGGCAGGAGGGGGGCCCAGGGGGGCCGTGAGGCCCCCTCCGGCCCTCCCACTGGCGGCGCCCACGCACGCCTATGGCCCGGGGCAGCCTGATGACCCGCTGCGGGTCGCGAAGGGTGACCCGCCGCCCCCGGCAGCTATCCTGCAGCCCCCCCCCTTGGATGCGCGACCAGGGGTGCCTGGCGAAGAGGAGGAGGATGGCGGCCAGTGCGATGACTACCTTGATGAGAATCTGAGCGCGGAAGATGCTTATCACGAGATCGGGTTCGCGAGCCTGGAATGGTGGGGCGCTGTGAGGTGGGGGTGCTTGCTCCAGGGGCCCCCGCGACGGCCGTGGCCCCCGACTGCGCGGTTGCAGCGGCCAGCCGCGTCAAAAGGTATGTCTAGCCCTGGAGCGGGCTCGCGCGAGGTGGGATGGCATGCCGCCAGCCACGCCGGAGAGATTCTGGAAGGTGTTCGTAGCGTTGGACGGCCTCCTCTTCAGCGAATGCTCGGCGCCTGTGCCGAGCGCGCGGCGCGGGCGGCTCCGGGGGCGCCTGGGGTGGATCCTTGCAGGTTAACGTGGCGCGGCCCGGTTGTCCATGGAAAACCAGGCGCGCCAGGGCCCTGCGACGGGCCAAGGCCGAGAGGACAAGCTTGGAGCTCGTGTGCGCCGAGTCGCAGAGCTTGCGCGGGCAGGTGAAATGCCCCGTGCTGCGGCGGCAGTCTGGCCGCAGAGTGACATGGCAGATGCAGCGGCAGTGGTCCGTAAGTTTCGTTTTGCACAGGTGGGCCCCCCTCCAGGCGCCGGGGCAGCCCCGCGCATGCCTGGCGGGGGAAGCCCCCCGGGGGAGGGAGGTTTGGCCATGGCCCCCGCGGATGGCGGCGAGGTCCGCCCTCCAGGCGCGGCCATGGGGCCGCCGAGCTGCGCCGCCGAGTGGCCGCGCACCTGAAGAGCCAGTTTGGGCTCAACCCCATGCGAGGTGGCGCAGGGCCAGGGGGCGGACGCTACGAGCACTGGGCCCCCCTCAAGACGGACGAGGAGGGGGCGGCAGCAGTGGCGGACGCGGTCGCTAGGCTCGCCACTGGCGACCTCCCCCAAGGTGCTCGCGCAGCGCTCGTGGCCGTCCGTCTCGCGGGCGTCCGGAGGGCCACTCCTGGAGACGTGCGCGTCTTGGGCCGTGGGAATGTCACTGGGCGGATGGGGGTGCGCAGTGCGGCTAAGATCTTCCATGCTGACATGCGTGCAGCAGGGGGGGGCCAGCAGTTCGGCCTCGCCAAGGACGGGTGCGGTGCGTTGCACCGTCGTCTATGCGCGATGGCCAACGCCCAACCTGGCCGATGGGTCGTGGCGGTGGACCGAGGGGGTGCATTCAGCAATATCCCCGGGGAGTTAGTCAAAGAGTCGATCCGCGCAAAGGTCCCAGGCGTTCGCCCTCTAGCTGAGGCCCGGTTGCACGACTGCACCAACCGCGTGGCGGGAGGCGGGGCGCGACCGGCCCAGTTGGTCGCCCAGATCCGTGGGCTGGACCAGGGGTGCCCCATGGGCCCTGGCTTCTGCGCAGTTGGCACCGCGGACGACTTGAGCCTGGGGAGGGCCTCAGTGCGGACCGTGGATCCGCGGAGGGACTGTCTGGCGCGCCTGGATGACCGTGCTTCGCGGGCTCGGCGGAAGCTGTATTTCACGGCCTTGAGGCTTGGAAGGCGCGCACCGAGACCCATGGCATGAAGTTGAGGAAGTCCGCGGTGCAGATCTGGCCCCCCAGATCCCCGAACGGTGCATTAACTATGGTTAGTACCGCGTGGACAATCTCGAGGCGGTAGGCTCGGCGCCGGCCTATGCTGATCTCGACGTGGACGCAGACTGGCGGGGCGTCCCACTCGCGGACTTCGCGACGCCGGAGGGCCTCGCCGAGGAGACGGCGGCCGTCGATGCTGGGGCAGCCCCGGGTGCCGGCGCGCCGCCGTCGCGCGGCCAGGCATTCCAAGACAAACAGGACAGCTATTTTCGCGAGCTGCTCATGCTCCGCAGACGTGGCCTGTCCGCCTTTGACGCATTCCAGCTTGGGCGGATCTGGTCACGGGGGGAGTGTGCCGCTCGCAGAAGCTCGGGCCAACCGATTGGATGACAGCGTGGCCGCCTCCTTCTGTGGGCTGCTGGGCGTAACTGCGGTCCCGCGAGCCCAGGTCTTCATGGAGGTCAACGATGGCGGGTTCGGCTTTGGGAGCGCGGCGCGACGCGGGCCAGGGGCGCTTCTCGCCGCCTGGGGTCAGGTATCCGCGCAGCAGCGACAGAGTTGCAGGAAACGACAGCGGTAGGCCTCTGGCGCCGCTGGCCAGGCTTGGGGCGAGCTCTCTCGGCGGCTGAGGCCGCGCAGGCCCGCCTGACCGAGGGGCGTGCACCCCGGGCGGATCGGTGACAGGGGCTCCTGGAGGGTCGGGCTGGCACGGGCCAAGAGACTTTCACAGGCAGGGTGCGTGACCGCGTCGCCAAGAACTGCTTGACTGCCTTGCCCCCGGTGGCGGCGGCGGCGGCGCGTGGTGCCACTGGCCCCTCTGCGGGCGCGTGGTTGGGGAATGTCGAAGTGGTCTCGCCCCGTGCCGACCGCGCGTTCTGCGTCGCGGCCACGCGGCGCGTGCGCCCGCCCGTGCTGCCAGCGACGGGCGCGTATCAGAACGGGCAGGCAGCGCCCGCCCGTGCATTGGCGCAGGCGGGTCCAGTTTGCGGGCGCGATGTGGGCGTCCACTGCGCGCGCGCATTGAGCTGCCACAGGGGCGGCGGCCCAGTGCGGCGCCGCAATGCCGCGCGTGGCGCCGTGGCGCTCTGGCTCCGCGAGATGGGGCACCAGGCGCAGGTGAGGCAGGTCATCCAGAAGTGGCACGCGGAGGCGGACGGCGCGGCGCTCCTCGACGTCGTGTACCACCGTGTGTTGCACGGACGTGTATGCTTCGACATCAGCTTGGTGGACTCTGTGGCGGTCGCACAATCAGGCAGAGCCCATGGCGCGGTCATCCAGCGCAGGGCGAGAGCGAAGCGTCGAATACCCATTCCAGGGCCTCGTACATTACTTCCTGGACATCAATGGCAAATGGGGTGCTTAGGCAGAGACCCGGCTGAGGCGCATGATTGGTGAGCTCCCTTCTGGGGGCGCCACGCTGGTGCTCTCCGGTCCTCGGTTGCCAGGGCCCTGCAGGCCGTGGTGGTCGAACAAATTGCTCGCGCCACAGAGGGCGTCATGCCGAGCGCCGGGGCAGCCCGCGTGCTCGGCATTGATGAGGTTTCGCATCCATCCTCGCTCCCCGCCCCTGCCCTCTGTTCCATCTGCCCCATCCGCCATTGTCTCCTCTTTCCTTGCATCCAGATTGTCTTGAGCTCGGTTCACATGAGGGCGCGAAAAATGCCAGCATGGCCCACGTCTCTCAGACATGCGATGTCGTCTCTTGTGAGTCTGGCCCATCGGGGGCACAGCGGACCAGTGACTCGCTCAGCCAGTGTCAAGTGGCACGGATCGGCGAGCAGGGTCGGGGTAGCCCCGAGGGCCCTGGGGCCCGTGACGGCATGCCTGAGGAGACGACGCGTACCTGTGACGCGGGTGTCCCCCTCCTCTCTATCCTGCCTCTTGCGGTTGCTCTGGACGGGGGTGGGCCCGCGCTTTTTGTGTCCTCGGTCCTGCTCTTTGCCGAGACGGGCCGATCCAATCTCTGTTGTTATGCTCCCTTTCTAAATTTCATGCAGGCAGCCGGCCTCCCTCTGTCAGCTTGGTGTATAGCCTTTCTTGTCTCTCCCGTATCAGCCGCAGCTGTTTGGGTCGCGCGGTTCACGCGGCGCAGCGACACCATGGCGCCGAAGTTCACGAAGCCCGCTGCGATGCCATGGCCAGCAACTACTCGCCCCGCCTCAGCGAGCCGCGACCCCGCGCCGCTCTGCGAGGCGCTCAGCGCCAAGGTCAAAGCCAAGGCGGAGGCCGAGGACATACCTGAAGCTCAAGCCCAACCTGAAGCCCCTGGGATGCAGATGGAGCCGCAGATGGAGATGGAGGTGGCGGCGGCTGCGTGGGAAGATGCCAGCGAGGGAGCGAACGTGGGCATTGACCCGTCCAGCGCGGGGGCGCCGCCAGCCGCGGAGGAGGTCGGCATGGAGGTGGGGCGCCCGATGGCGGTGGCTGGGGTATCGGGGAAGCCCCGCGTGCCTCGCCCCGACCAGAGGGCGGGCCCCTCCGGGAGGGGCGCGTCCCCGAGTGACCTCGCCGACATCTCCGGTCAGGAATTCGCGCGCGCCCCCGAGGGCTCAGCCCCCGTGCCCAGCGCTTCGGAGGGGCCTGAAGCCGATGGGGCAGGAAGATGCGAGGGCAGCCCCCTGTGCCTCCCCGCCCAGCGGCGCGAAGGCCCCGATGCCTGCAAAGCGCGCCGTTGCAGCCACCCATGCCATGCTGGATGTGGTGCCGTATGCGGGTCTCGCGGAGGACCAGAAAAGCGGGCTGGATAAGCTGACGCTGGCGCTCAAGGCCATTCAGCTGCGGGGGCAGGTGGGCAGAGGGGCCGCGGCGGGGGCCCGCGGCGATCCAGGCGTGGCTGCCAGCGCAGCGGATGACAGTGAGACGCGCAGCAACGCGCCAAGTGCTGCCATGACCGATGGGGCAGGGCGGGGTTCCAAACGGAGCCGCCGCCGAAGCAACAGAGCAGCGTTTGGGCAGATGCAGCCGCGGGCGGAGACGGACGCCGACGCCCCCATGAACGCAGAAGAGATGACGCAGGAGCAGTGCGAGGCCATGGGCTGGGAGTTCTGCATGGGGGCCCATTGGGTGCGACCGCGCCGGCTGGGATGGTGCCGACACTGCTCGGCCCTGGATGATTGGAAAGTCATGAAGATAAAATGGGTTGAGGAGCTGTCAGGCGCCGAGCTGGCCCGCCGCGGGCAAGCGT
>CAUYUJ010001511.1:83772-86272 GCA_963575745.1 Prorocentrum cordatum | reverse complement strand
TTTTGTGTGCCTGCATGTCTTCTTTATCTAGCTCAGCTCAGTTTAGTCAACTCTAGCGTAGCATGTCCTACCTTATCCAGCTCCGCATCGCCTAGATCAACTCGAAGCAGTTTCGAGCTCACTCTTTGCTTTGCGTCTTAGTAGTTTCCTTAAACCAAGCGCAGCTTAACTCAGTCTTGTCTGGCTTTTGTCGTTACCTGCTGCTTGGTACTTCATTTTAGCTCAGCTTCACTTTGTGCTTTGGAGCGTGGTTATTTTCATTGTGGCACAGCTGAGTGTAGCTGATTCTGGCAGGACATTGTCTGGATGTTCGGCGTCAGCGTGAGCTTGGGTGGCAGTTTGAACAGGCGCTGGGCCTCATGTTGATTCCGCCTTGCCGCAGCCGAGCTTACGCACGCGCGCTCCCGTCGCTCGTGATTCTAGATACTTCAACCCCTGTGGGGCAGCTTCGTCCCCGGCGGCGGATTCGGCTTCATGGCCGTAGAGAAGTCGGCCGACTGCAGGCTGATCGGGGTATTCGCCCTCCCACGGCCTCCGCCCTTCTCCTCTTTCCTGCTCGCTCCTCCTTCTCCTCCTCCTCCTCCTCCTCCTGCCCCTCCTCCTCCTCCTCCTCCTCCTCCTCCTCCTCCTCCTCCCCAATCTCCTCCTCTTCCTCCTCCTCCTCCTCCTCCTCCTCCTCCTCCTCCTCCTCCTCCTCCCCCCCGTCCTTCCTCCCTCCTTCCTTCTCCTCGCTCCTCCTCCTCCTCCTTCGTTTTTTCTCCTCCTCCTCTTCCTCCCTCCTCCCCCTCCTCCTCTCCTCCCCCTCCTCCCCCCCTCCTCCTCTCCTGCTGCCCTTCCTCCTCCTCCTCCCCTCCTCCTCCTCCTCCTCCTCCTCCTCCGCCTCCTCCCTCCCCCTCATCCTCCTCCTCCCCCCCTCCCCCTCCTGCCTCCTCCTCTTTTCCTTCGCCTTCCTTCTCCTCTCCTCCTCTCCTCCTCTCCTCCTCCTCCTCCTTCTCCTCCAACCCGTTTTCCTCCCTCACCCTCCTTCTTCTCCTCGCTCCTCCTCCTCCTCCTCCTCCTCGCTCCTCCTCCTCCCTACTTCCCTCTCCCTACCTCCTTCTCCTCCTCCATGCCTCCTCCTCCATGCCTCCTCCTTCTTCTCTTCCTCCTCCTCCTCCTCCTCCTCCTCTTCCTTCTCATAATCACCTCCTCCGAGCCGCCGACATCGACGTGACATTGCGCTACCGCTCTTCCTGCCATATCGTGCCCGGACAGGCTCCGCTTCGGAGTCGCCGTGCTTTTCGCGCAGTGCACCTTCCGCCTCTCGATCGAGAGCAAGCTTCCAAGGGCGGGCGCCCCTCCCAAGCCCCTCTCTTCGGCGTGAAGAGGGTGAGGTGTCGGAGGGCATGTCGAAGAAGAGAAGAGGAGGAGGAGGAGGAGGAGGAGGAGGAGGAGGAGGAGGAGGAGGAGGAGGACCAGTGTAAACCCAAGAGTCATCAACGATGCTGGAATTAACCCTCCCTCCAAGCTCTTCCTTCATAGGCCCCTTACAGTGGTGTCATTTCCATTCAGGGAATTACCTCGCTGGAAGACAACCGTTTGAAGATCGTGAAGGGTGCCAAAACATTATTCTCGGGATTTTAACGCCACGTATCAACCTGACTGCTGCGTCGTGACGATCCAGAATCGTGCCAGAACGCCATTTTTGGTACTTCAACACCGCGAATCGACATAACTGTTGCGCCCGCATAATCCTGAATCCTTTCAAAACACCTTTTCCGGTACGTTGATCATGGGAACACGTGAAACTTTTGCAAGTTTTTAAACCGAATGTGTGCGGCGCTTAGGCGAGAGCCACATTTTGAACATGAACCGCCTTCAATCCCTGAAGCCCTCGCGAATTTCTAAATCGAATGTACGTGGCGCTAAGGCGACAGCCACATTTCGACAACGACCCGCCCTCAATCCTTGAAGCTCCGCCCCAAATCTGTGAAGCTCTCTGCAAATTTCAAGACGAATGTGCGCGGCGCCCTGGCGTCCGTGAAACTCTTGCAATGAATGTGCGCGGCGCTGGGGCGAGAACCACATTCAGAAAACGACCCACCCTCAATCCGTGACGCTCTTGAAAATTTGAAAGACGAGTGTGCGCGGCGCTAAGGCGTCCGTGAAATTCTCGCAAATGCTTTAAACGAGTGTGCGCGGTGCTAAGGCGATAACCACATTTCGAAAACGACCCGCCCTCAATCCGTGAAGTTCTTGAACTTTACACCGAATGTGCGCGGCGCCCGGGCGAGAGCCACATTTTGAAAACGACCCGCCCTCCATCTGTGAGAATGTTGCCATTTTGTAAGCTTCAGAGTCGTAAGTAGTGGGGAAGTCTCAGGCGAAACGCCCGGCCCGCTCTAAACAATGGCTTCGGGGTGTGGCAATTACAAGATACCTATGAGGAGAAGGAATGGAGGAGGAGGAGGAGGAGAAGGAGGAGGAGGAGGAGGAGGAGGAGGAGGAGGAGGAGGAGGAG
>CAUYUJ010001511.1:67500-83672 GCA_963575745.1 Prorocentrum cordatum | reverse complement strand
GTAGTCGTAGTCGTAGTCGTAGTCGTAGTCGCAGGTAGTAGTAGTAGTAGTAGTAGTAGTAGTAGTAGTAGTAGTAGTAGTAGTAGTAGTAGTAATAGTAGTAGTAGTAGTAGTAGTAGTAGTAGTAGTCGTAGTAGTAGTAGTAGTAGTAGTAGTAGTAGTAGTAGTAGTAGTAGTAGTAGTAGTAGTAGTAGTAGTAGTAGTAGTAGTAGTTATAGTAGTAGTAGTAGTAGTAGTAGTAGTAGTAGTAGTAGTAGTAGTAGTAGTAGTAGTAGTAGTAGTAGTAGTAGTAGTAGTAGTGGTGGTGGTGGTGGTGGTGGTGGTAGTAGTAGTAGTAGTAGTAGAAATAGCAGAAGTAGCAGTGGGAGTAGTCGTAGGAGTAGTGTTAGTAGTAGTAGTAGTAGTAGTAGTAGTAGTAGTAGTAGTAGTAGTAGTAGTAGTAGTAGTAGTAGTAGTAGTAGTATTGGTAGTCGTACTGGTTGTGGCTGGGCCGCGGCCGGACCAAATGTAACTCTTCCGGCGGCCAGTGCCGCGCGGTGTCCCGACGGTGTCCTGCCGGTGTCCCGAAATTCTCCTGTGGCTGGGCCGCGGCCAGACCAAATGTAACTCCTCCGGCGGCCGGTGCCCCGCGGTGTCCCGCCGGTGTCCCGCGGGTGTCCCGTGGTGTCCGCCGTTGCTAGGGAGAAGTCACGACAAATGATTCTCCCCCTCCCGCCCGTCCAGCGGTGGCTCGCGGTGTCCCGCGGTGTCCCGTGGTGTCCCGTTGAATGAGATCGATAGTGAGATTGATAGTGAGATCGATAGTGAGATTGAGATCGATAGTGTGATCGATACAGATCGATGTGGTGCCCCGAGGTGTCCCGTGGTGTCCCAAAAAGTGACATTGCCAGTGAGATCGATAGTGAGATCGACAGGTGTCCCGTGGTGTCCCGTGGTGTCCCGTTGTGTCCCGTGGTGTCCTGTTGAGTGAGATCGATAGTGAGATCGATAGTGAGATCGATGTGGTGTCCCGAGGTGTCCCGTGGTTTCTTACGGTGTCCCGTTGAGTGAGATTGATCGTGAGATCGATAGTGACACCGATAGTGAGATCGAGAGGTGTCCCGCGGTGTCCCGTGGTGTCCCGTGGTGGCACCTGGTGTCCCGTGGTGTCCCGTTGAGTGAGATCGATAGTGAGATCGATAGTGAGATCGACAAGTGTCCCGTGGTGTCCTGTGGTGTCCCGTGGTGTCCCACTGAGTGAGATCGATAGTGAGATCGATTGAATCAGATGTTGGTTCCCCCCCCTCTCCCCCCACACAACCTCCTTAGCACCCGAAGGGTGGTCGTATAGGTATATGTATATTATACATGTACCCTGTTATCTGTGGCATGTGCTCTGGGTTCCATCGTACTTTCCACGGGATTTTTCGGTCACCTTTCGCGTGCCCTGTCTTGCTCCCCAGGAACGTGTCTGAATCCTTCAGGCTCCTTTCGAGTTCTAGAGGAACTAGTACCGACGGAGTCCGTCGGAGGCAGCAGTATGCCAAAGGAAATCTTGCAGAAGCGTGTAGAGCCCTGGGGATCCCTCAAGAGCGGCATAGAGCTTTCATATTAGATTGGTTGGCAAATCCAGGAGAAATTCTCGGTCAGCCTCAGAGATCTTGGAGGACACGCTACACATATCAAGGCCAGTCAGGATTCTTCGGAAAGCTTCAGAAACCCTTGGTGATCCCAGGCCCTCAGGATTATCATTGAATTCTTTTGGCATGTTGCAGGTCGCGGAGGAAGTCCACAGGAGTCATGGTGCCATATTTTGAGTCCTGCAAGAATTCTTCTCGCTTCCCAGGGACATCCAAAGGACTCCTCAGGAACTGTTTGGGGGACTCCAGGAGCCCGTTCGTGGGCACGGCGCCCATCCCTGCCACTCCGCAGAATTTGTCAATCATGCATTGGCTTGGTGATCGGACTCACAGGAGTGGCCCGGGTGGATGAGGTGGTGTTCTCCTTTCGGGGTGAGGGACAGTGAGCATGCATCCCAAGAACGGCCTCCTCTCCCCTGCTGCTGCTGTGTTTCCTTCTCCTCCTCCTCCTCCTCCTCCTCTTCCTCCTCTTCCTGCTCCTCTTCTTCGTCCTCCAGCTCCTCCTCTAGCTCCTCCTCCTCCTCCTCCTCCTTCTCCTCCTCCTCCTCCCCCTTCTCGTCCTCCTCCTCCCCCTCCTCTTCTCCCCGCCTTGGGGGGGGGGCAGAAGAAGGCCAGGGATGGGAGGATTCAGGTCGCGCAAGTGAGACCAGAGCAGAGGGGGTTCGGGGGGTCGCGCCGCATAACCGGTGCATTCGCGAGCGGTGCGGCCCTCCCGTCCCATCTACTCCAGCCCCATTTGGGCGGCCTCCAGAGGAGAACGAGGCGGAGGAAATAGGAGGGGGCCGGGGCGGGGGAGGGGAGGAATGGCAAGGGGCTTCGCCTGGCGAGGGGCCCCCCCGCTCCGCCTCCACTGCACGGCGTCGGAAGTTTGGGTGCGGGGGTAAAATCGGGCAACGAGATCCAAACATATCCTCTGCTCCCTGGCCAGGTCCATCCTGAACCCAGGAGCTGTGCATACGCCCTCCTGGCCAAGCCACGAGGGCGTGGCGTATACACCGCTGCTGGGTTCAGGATGGGCCCGTCCAGGGAGCAGTGGACATGTGTGGATTTCTTTGCCCTGTGCCAGATAATTTCCCGGACGCGTCCAGGGTGCGAGCTGGCCCGGATGTCGAGCGGCGGACCCGGCCGTGGCCACGAGGAGCGGGCGACCTCCCAGACCCTTGTTCGTCGCAGCGCGGCAGAGGCAGTCCGCATGCGCGCCCCAGCGAGACCAGGGCATGGGATCGCGAATTAGTCCGCACGCAAGAGGCGAGGGAGAGAGGCGAGGGGGGCGGCCGCGGTGGGGGGAACCGGGCGCGGGGGCACTCACGCAGCGGGGCTGCGGCGAGCGGGCGGGGGCGGCCGTGCTGAGGGGCAGCCTCTGGCAGCCGTCGTGGGTCGGCATCGCGATGCACCCAGGGGTGGGGCCAGCAGCCGCAGCGCGGGCGAAGCCCAGCAAGTGGGGAGGGGGATCCTCCACCGCGAGGTGGCCTACGCCACTGCCTTCGACGGGTTTGCGATGTTCTGCCAGCTGCTCACGCTGGCGGTCATACTCTCGAACATGGTCGTGAGCCTCGCCATTGGCCTCGTGGAGGAGGGGCCGCTGCGTGCTGCGCCTGCCTCCCTCCTCGTGTCCCCGAGGCTTGACTGATCTCCCTTTGCGTCGGGGACGACGTCGAAGTTGGCGTCGTCGATCCGAGGCGTGGATTCATGGATAGCCACCGCTTGGGGGATCGATTTTCGGGGACCTCGGCAGTCGGTGGATATGGATAGATTGCGGCCCCAGAGGACGTCGTCCCCCTACGCGGTGGTTATTGATAAATCCCTGCCTCGCAGTCGATGCCGTCGCCGTCGCCGAAGTCGGCGTTGACGACGCCCTCGCACGTAAAGCATGAGCTTTCGGAGGGGGGGGGGCCCAGTGCCGACCCTTGAGCCCCGCGCGGGCCGGACCCCGAGCGAGTTGGGGAGGAGGAGGAGGAGGAGGGAGGAGGAGGGCGGAGGAGGGCGGAGGAGGAGGAGGAGGAGGAGGAGGGCGGAGGAGGAGGAGGAGGAGGAGGAGAAGGAGGAGGAGGAGGAGGAGGAGGACGAGGAGGAGGCACCGAGGAAGTTCAGATGCTTCCCCAGCAAGGCCTTCGGAGGAAGGTCTGGGGGAGGCCGCCACCCCAAGCGGTGGGTTGCGGGCAGGAGGGGCTCCTGGGCTGCACTGGCCGTGGTCCGTCTCTCTGCTCCGTGAGCTGTCTGCCAGGCAGGCCAGCCAGCCAGGTTTGACGATGTGCTCAGACAGGTTGCCTTTTCGAGCAGCTTTTTGTTCCTCGGTCCTCGTGGTGAGGGATGCCTCCACCTCCGATGCGGTAGGTTCGCGCCACGATGACGCTGCAGCGTTCCGGCGCGGGCGTTCAAGTTTGAACGCCGCGGGTGGTCAGAATCGGTCGAACGATCTGCGCTATCAGAAAGCCGCGATCGTTCAAGGTCGAGCCCTTCACGCGGTGTGAGAAATCAAGGCACAGGTCGTCACGACACGAATCCGCCGGCCCCGAGAGGCTCGCATGAGGCCCCCAAAAGGCTCCCAAAAGATCCCAAGAGGCCTGCAAGAGGTCCCAGGAAGCCTGGAGAGGCCCCCAAGAGGCTCCCAAGAGCCTCCCAAGAGGCCCCCAAGAGGCTCCTAAGGGGCCCCATAATGCCTCCCCAGAGGCCCCCGAGAGCCTTCCGAAGAGACCACAAGAAGCATCCCTGAGGACTGTTCAAAGGGCACAAGCCGCCTGGACCGACCTTCATCGGTTTTTCCGATCGCCTGCTCACCTTGGGGCGTCTCCCCAAGCAAACCTCCAGGCGCGCTTCGATGCTCACCGCTGGCACACCCGTGCTCGCCTTTCAGTATTCCTGAGTGCTGCGCGCGGATTGATTTCAACAGTCCCGTAGCTCTGGACCTGGGCCGCTGAGGGAGGTGCCCCATGGCGGCGCCTTGTTTTTGAAAGTGGTGCTTTTTGCTTGGGTCTGCAGACGGGGTGTGCCTTGCCTTGATCGCCACAGACCCGCCTTGTTTTCCAGTCGGGGTCTTACAAACCGCGCTAGGGGTAGGATTTTTCCACCCCGGTACACTCTGCGGACACCCCGCAAATGCGAGGGAGGCCCGAGCGGCCAGAACCCCCCTCGAGGCCTGGACGAACTGTCGTCCGAACTGTTGCGCCGTCCCCCTCTCCCCCTTTCCCTCCCCCTTCTCGCCCCATTCCCTGCCCCGCACTCTTGAGGCCTGGCGCAGCATCTGCTGATTCCAGGCGAGGCGCCAGCTCGCTTCGCAGGCCAGCGCCGATTGAGGCCGGCGGGTCGATCGGTGGCGCCAGGGATGCCGCAGGACCAGGGTTGCGACGATGACGAGGTGCTCGAGGGCATCCTGGCGGTGCGCAGGAGGGAATTCACGAGCCGCGAACATATCTCGTCGCTCGCGATCTGGACTGGGGCGCGATCCCGCGGATACGTGGTCCAATGGATACGTTCCGCGCAGTGCATCCGGGAAACATCGTCCCGTATCCGCGGGGTCGCGGCCCAGGTGCACGGCCCTCGAGGCCCGGGATGCGGATATGGATTTCGCCCACGAAAGACGGGGTGATTTCTAAAGATTTTGTGGGGGCTCCCGCTCTTCCTGGGCCTCCTCGGGGTCTCAGTTGCCACGGCCAGGCAGGGCTCGAGACAATGACCGGGATGGGGGAGACGCCGACCATAATGGCTTCTTGGATGGGGTCCAGACAGCAGACTCGAGCGGTTGGTGATCTGGGGTGGGGCGAGGGCGACTTCGGGAGGAGGGAGGGGGCTTCTCGGGGGGGATCGGTCCCGTTTCAGAGGCTTCGAGGAGGGCTTCTTCGAGGCCGCCCCCCCCCCCCCCCCCCCCCGCCCTGCCCCCTTTCGTGCGCGCCGCCGAACTCCCCTGGGTGCTCCAGCAGTACGACCTGTCGGAGGACGGCGGCTTCCTCCCCGCCAGGTGCTTGCGCCGCCTGCCCCCCGCCTACGACGCGCTCGAACGCCTGGTCGAGGAGCTGCCCGCGCTGAACCGCGAGGGCGCCCTCTGCGCTGCCGTGGACGGCATGGAGGAACTCGCGCCGTCGCTGCTGGCCGGGGCGGCGCCCGAGGAGCTGCGCAGGCTCTACCTGCTGCTCGGCATGCTGGGCCACTCGTACGTGCACGGGCGGAAGGTGCCGTGGCATCTGCTCCAGCATCAGGGCAACGTTAGGGGGTTCAAGGGGGGTGCATCGACTTGGGATTGACGATGCATCGCCGATAAGTCGGCGATGGGCCCCTGACGGCGAGGCCGCACGGTCCTGGGCGGGGTGGGCAATCAGGACTCTATCGGCGATCAATGTGCGATTGGGGGTCGATGCCGCCCCCCTCCGGAGCCTGTCCCCCCATACGTTGCCCCTCACAGCAGGACTCCAGCGGCGAGGCGGCCGGCGGCGGAAGCGCAGTCTGCCCGGGCGGTCCGGACCCGCCCTTGCCGGCCCAGCTGTCGAGGCCCTGGCTTCAAGTCTGCTGCTTGCTCCGCATGCCGCCCGTGCTGACGGCGGCCGCCACGGACCTGTGGAACTGGCAGCTGAAGGACCTCGCCGAAGGTACTGATGCTACCAATCGGCGGCGCCCTCACTGGGGAAGGCAGACGGGGTGGGTCTTCTCAGATGGCTCAGAAGGGCTCTGGCCTTCTGAGAAGCTTTCTGAGCCTTCTTCGAAGCCGCAGACGGCTCCTCAGAAGGCTGGAGGACTTCCGAAAAGCCCCGTCGCCTTCTTAGCAGGTCCGCCCCCTCTAATGTCCCCCTTAGCGCGCCGCCGAACCAATCCAGAGCACCTGGAGCTCACGGCCTCCCTGACGGGCACCGCCACGGAGAGGTGTTTCCACATGAGCGACGCAAATGAACGGGGTCGTCTGCGCCGACATTGTCGCGTAAGCTGCCCGCGTAAGGTCGCGCGTAAGCGCCCTCGCTTCAAAGGTGGCGTGCCGCGCTGGCGGCCCGCGTAAGCCGCCGCGTAAGGTCGCTACGTCATCTCGCGTAAGACTCGCTTCTTTTCGTCGCCCACATGGTGCCCTGCGCGATGCAGCGGGCGGCCGCTCGGGTGGTGCCCCGGCTGTTCCTGGCCGACCTGCTCGTCCGCGGCGGGCGCGGGCCGGCCCTCGCTGCGCTGCTCGGAGAGCTGGCCGCGGTGCTGCGGACCTTCCTGCGGATCTTCCAGCTGGTGGGCAAGCTGGTGGACGTGGGCACGTTTTACAACGTGTACAGGCCTCGAGGAAGCAGAAGCGGCATGAGCGTGTCCAGTCGGAGCTCCGCGCGGACTTGTTGGATCGGCGCTGGGCCTCCTTGGCGGCACCTCCGGCGCGGCCCCTGGCGCGCTCCGCGCGCCAGGGAGGGGGGTCCAGCGCCGATCCAAGAAATCCGCGCGGACTCTTAAACATTTACATGTCTGCAGTTTTTTCTTCCTAAGGCCACTGCTTGACGGCTTCTATCCTGGAGGCATTGTCCTCTGCGGCATATCTGCCGACGCCGCGGCCGAGGCATCCTCCTTCCTCAAGGTCGAGAGCGTCGAGGCCGAGGCTCCCGATGGCGCAGCTGTCCGCGTGCGGTGCAAAGGGCCGAGCGCTGGGCAGAGCACGATGTTCATACTCTTCGACGCTTTCCTCTGCGTCGAGCACGATGCAGTGGGCGCGGATTTCCAGACAGAGATGCTGTCCTACATGCCCGAGCAACACCGGCACATGGTCGCCGCCTTCAGGAGGAGGTGGCAGGACGTACCCTCGGTAAGGGAGTTCGTGCACGCGCAGGCGGACGAGGTGCCCAGGGCGGACAACATCACCTACACCCTTACCACTTTCGTCCTGTTCACTCCCCCCGGCCTCTTCCCTCTCCTCCCTCTCTGTGCGTATGGCTAGAGAGAGGGTGGCCAGCGGAGACCTGCTTGTCCGGTGACTCCCCAGACATCCGCCGATCTGTTTTTGTCAATCTGTGGCTCCAGAGGTCTCGACCGCATCCCAGGGGGTAGTTTTAAGTCGGGCATGTCCCTCTACAGGAGGAATATTCAGAATAGTAAAAAAATAGTGTTCCAAAGTCCGCCACTGGGAGGACATGCCCGACCTAAGGGTAGTTTTTCGCACCCGAAGCCATTCTCCGAGCACCGAACTCGAACCTAAGCTCTGGAGACTTGGGTCCGCGGAGGTGGGTGGCCCGGCGCTCGCCGAAGCGTACCGGGGGTGCGTCAGCGCCCTGCGCAGCGTGCGCCAGGCCCACCT
Organism: Prorocentrum cordatum; assembly: GCA_963575745.1. NCBI lineage: Eukaryota > Dinophyceae > Prorocentrales > Prorocentraceae > Prorocentrum > Prorocentrum cordatum. The sequence goes on along the minus strand of CAUYUJ010001511.1, from coordinate 75,809 downwards.
CGCCACCGTCACGCAGTACCTCGCCAGTGCCAGCGTGGGCACAGGCTCGGCGGCGAGCGAGGGGGGGGGGAGGGAGAAGGAGAAGGTCCTCTCAGAAGGCGGCGGGACTTCTCAGAAGCCATCGCAGCCTCTGCGAGGTTTTCCGTGTGCCCTCGGGGGAGGCTTAGAAATCGTCTCGGAAGGCTGGGGGACTTCCGAGCCTTCTGAGAAGGCCTTCTCCTTCTCGCTTCCCCCCCTCGCTCGCCGCCAACAGGCGCCAGCCAGTGGAGGGCGATGCTCCAGGCCACGCTCGAGAGTACCGCCAGGGCCGCCTGCATCCCCCGCCGCGTCCAGTGACCCGGGCGGGAGGGCGCGGGTGGGCCCCGGCGGCGGTGAGCACGTGACCGGCGCGGAGCGAACTGCCCCCGCCAGCGGCGCCGTTCACCCGTCGAGCTCCCGCTCCGCGGATAGCATCACTGCCGTCGACGTCGTGGCTCACCGCCCACCAGACCACCCCAACCCAACCCGAAGGCCCCGAGTTGCCCTGGCCGCCGCTCCCTGCACGTTGGGGCGCCGGCGGCGTTGTTCTTGAGGTCCAGGAGGCACGCGCTGGTTTGTCCGCGAGAGGAGCCTAGCGGCAAGGCAGTCGAACACGCGCACTGACTCTTTCTCTCTCTCTCTCTTCTCCCTCCCCTCCCTCCCTCTCTCACTCTGTCCCTCTCTTTCTCGCTATCTTACTTGGACGATCAAGCCTAACATTATAGACATACGTGTATGTACAGCTACATATATATATATATATATATACACACATGTACTCATACAAGACTGCAATGGCGCTTCGCGCCATGCACCCTTGGCCCTTTTTTTGCATGCATGTGGACTGAGAGGAGAGGGAGAGGGAGAGAGCGAGAGTGAGATGTACACATTTTTTTATATTATTTTTAGAAACATATATATATATATATACATACATACATTTACATATACATATATATATATATATACCTCGGAGGTTGGGGGTGAGATCGAAGTGGAACGGAGAGCCCCCCACCAGGAAATCGGTTTCGGTTTCGTGTTCGTGCGTGCCGTGCGTGCGGGCGAGGCGAAGCTGCGTGGGCGGGCGAGAGGAAAGTCTCCTGTGGCTGAGGCGCGGCTGGACCAAATGTTTCCCCCCCAGCAAACGGGGCCGCGCGGTGTCCCGCCGGTGTCCCGCTGGTGTCCCAGTAAGTCTCCTGTGGCTGAGGCGCGGCCGGACCAAATGCTTCCCGACCGGCAAACGGGGCCGCGCGGTGTTCCGCCGGTGTCCCGCTGGTGTCCCGCCAGGGTCTCGCTGGTGTCCTGGTGTCCCGCTGGTGCGAAAACGATAGTGAGACCGATAGTGAGATCGATTGTGAGATCGATTGTGAAATCCGATAGTGAGATCGATAGTGAGATCGATCGAGTGAGATCGATTGTGAGATCGATTGTGGGATCGATTGTGAGAACGATAGTGGGATCTATGGTGAGATCGATTAAGTAAGATCGATAGTGAGATCGATCGAGTGATATCGATAGAGAGATCGATAGTGAGATCGATAGTGAGATCGATGTAGTGATATCGATAGTGAGGTCGATAGTCAGATCGATCGTGGGATCGATAGTGGGGTCGAAAACAAGATTGAGAGTGAGATCGACAGTCAAATCGATCGAGTGAGACCGATAGTGAGATCGATCGAGTGAGATCGATAGTAAGGTTGATAGTGAGATCGATCGTGGGATCGATAGTGAGACCGATGGTGAGATGCAAATCGAAATACAGATCGAAATGCAGATCGAAAAGCAAAGCGACATGCACATCGATAAGCACATGCAAATGCAAATCGTCAGGCACATCGACATCCCGTACTGTATGCTGTGCCAAGAGCGGGTGGCAACGCAACAATTTCTGAACACCAAGGCTCCCAGTACGAACGTTGGCGGAACAGGCTTGTAAGGGTCGGACGGCCTGGACGCGCAGCGCACAAAGTACGACACACTCGAACGGTTCCGCCGCCATTGTGCCAAGACGGTCCAGACTCTGGACTGCGAAGTGTTGGGGAGTGGTGAAGTCCTGACGCAGTACTCGCAGCGCGCGCGCAACGAGTTGCAGTACGACGCGCAGGTCTGGGACCTGGGGCAGCATGCGGGCCGAACCACGGGTGCGTGCTTCTGGTTATGCCTCGCAGCAGGCCTGGCCGAACGCGGGCCGGACGTTTTGGCCCAGGCCTTGCCAGGCAACGCTCCAGCCCATCAAGCGGCAGGCCAACTGACAGCGCAGGGTGTGCAGCAGTGTGTCGACGCTGGCGTGCGTCACTCGCCTTTGGGTGTGGTGGCGGAAGCTCTCCGGGCCCGGTTCTGCGGCGGCGAAGCCGCTGTGCTGCTCAGAGCCGACATGAAGAACATAATCTACCCGGCCTTTGCTGGCCTGGATGTCCGGGGCCCCGTGCGCAACGAGGCGCTGTGCACTCGCTGGGTACAGAAACTGGCAACTAAAGAGTACGCGGACGAGTTGGTCGTCATGTCGGCCGCCTTGGAGTTGGGCATCCGCATCACTGTCATCCCTTTCACTCCACCGACGGCGCTGGTGCAGTGGGCGATCCCGTCTTATGGGCCAGATAACGCCACCGTCGTTGTTCACGTGGGCAAGAATGATTTGAATTATGTTTATCTGTCGCGGCAATCGTGATGGCGCCGGACGCCCGCGCCAGACTTTGCCGCCGGCCCGCCCCCGCCGCCTGTACGTGCGGATGCTCGACCGCGCGGGGCCGGAAAAGCTGCAGGCGTGCGCCATCCCCGAAAGGCTCCCAAGAGGCAGCCAAGAGGCCCCCAAGAGCCCCCCAAGAGGCCCCCAAGAGCCCCCCGAGAGGTCCAAAAGACGCGCCCAAACGGCCCCCCAAGCCCTTGCAACGAGAACGAAATAATTCATTATTTCGTTAGTTCCTGGGGTGTGTGGGGGGGACTGGTACCAAGGCGGTCAAGAGCGAAGGGTGACGTGAACAACTCGACGCCGAGGCTCCCAAGAGCAAGAGCGGCGACGCAACAATCTCCACTGGCATCGTCAGGACAACAATCACCACTGTTGCCAATTGTTGGCCCCCTCCCCCCACCAACCTCCTTATCACCCGCAGGGTGGTCGTGTAGGTGTAAGTATAGGTGTAGGTATAGGTATAGGTATAGGTATAGGCATAGGTATAGGTATAGGTATAGGTGTAGGTGTAGGTGTAGGTGTAGGTGTAGGTATATGTTTATTTATATGTATAGGTATAGGTATAGGTATAGGTATAGGTGTCGGTGTAGGTATATGTACAGGTATAGGTATAGGTATAGGTATAGGTATAGGTATAGGTATAGGTATAGGTATAGGTGTAGGTGTAGGTGTAGGTATAGGTATAGGTATAGGTATAGGTATATGTATATGTACAGGTATAGGTATATGTATAGGTATATGTATATGTATAGGTATATGTATAGGCATATGTGTAGGTATGCATGTATGTATATATAATATTTTTATATGTATATATATATATATAATATATATATATATATATATATGAAAGAGCGTGTTCTAGCGCTGCTGGCGGAAAACCAAGGGGGGTGTCACTGGGGGTTCCCAGCCCGCCCCTCCCCCCCCTCGAAAACCGGGGTTCGAACTCCTCCCCCCGTCCCCCCCCAGTCTATCATGAAAAGGGGGGGGTCACTGCCGGTTCGAGCCCCCCCCCGAAAACCGGGCCGGGGTCACTACCGGTTCGACCCCCCCCCCCACCGTCGCCGCCGGCAAACGATTCCCGCTCCTCGGGACAGTTGGACCATGGTGGGGATGCTGGGACAGTGGTGGGAACGGTGGTGGTGGGGACAGTGGTGCGGGGACGGTGGGACAGTGGTGCGGGCAGTGGTGGGGTCGGTGGTGGTGGGGGCAGTTGTGAGGGGACTGCGGGGCGGTGGTGGGGGCAGTGGGACAGTGGTGGGGACGGAACTGGTGGGGACAGTGGTGAAGGCGGTGGTGAGGACACTGGTGGGGCAGTATAGTACAGTGGGGAAAGTGGTGGGTGCAGTGGGGACAATGGGACAGTGATGGGGACAGTGGGGACGGCGGGACAGCACAGTGGGGCAGCGGCTGGGACAGTGGGACAGTGGTGGGTGCAGTGGGGACAACGAGACAGTGGTGGGGGCCGTGGGGAAAGTGGGGAGAGTGGGACCGTGGTGGGACACTGGTGGGGAGAGTGGGGACAGTGAGACACTGGTGGGGGCACTGGTGGGGGCAGCGGGGACAATGGTGGGAACAGTGGGACAGTGGTGGGGACGGTGGTAGTGGGGACAGTGGTGTGGGGACAGTTGGAATGTGGTGGAAACAGTGGGACAGTGGACAGTGGTGAGGGCGGTGGCGATGACGGCGGTGGGACAATGGGACAGGTACAGTGGGGACAGTGGTGGGGACAGTGGGGACAGTGGTGGGAACAGTGGGACGGTTCAGTGGGACAGAGGCGGGGACAGTGGGACAGTAGGGACACTGGGACAGCGGTTGGGGCCGCGGAGAAAGTAGGGAGAATGGAACAGTGGTGGGAACAGTGGTGGGGACAGTGGGGACAGTGCGACAGTGGTGGGGGCACTGGTGGGGACAGTGGGGGCGGTGGTGGGAACAGCGGGGACAGTGGTGGTGAGGACAGTGGCGCTGGGGACAGCAGTGGGGGATGTGGTGCGGACGGTGGTAGGGACCCAGGAGTCGCTTGGTGGCGGTGAGCGTGGGGGGGGGTTTCGAACCGGTGGTGACCCCCTTCGGTTTTCTGGGTTTTCTGGAAGGGGGGGGTTCGAACTGGTAATGACCCCCCCCCGTTTTCCGGAGGGGGGGAGGTTTCGAAGCAGTAGTGACCCCCACTGGTTTTCGCGGGGGGGGTCGACCTCTCGGTTTTCTGGAGGGGGGGGGGGGGGTTCGAACCGGTAGTGACCCCTCCCTGTTTTCCAGAGGGGGGGGCTCGAACCAGTGAGTTTTCCCGCGGTTTTCCGGGGGGGGGGGGGGGGGGGGGGGGGGTTTTTGGAGGGAGGGGGGGTTCCAGCAGGGGAGGAGGGGGGGGGGCCCAGGTTCCGGAGGGAAGCGCGGGGGAATTTTCCACAGTAAAGCGGCGGTGGATCCCGCTCTCTCTCTGTCTCTCTCTCTCTCTCTCACTTTCGTATATATATATATATATGTATATATATATATGTATATGTATGTATGTATGTATGTATGTATGTATGTATGTATGTATGTATGTATGTATGTATGTATGTATGTATGTATGTGTGCATGCATGCATGCATGCATGCATGCATGTATGTATGTATGTATGTATGTATATATATGTATACACATGTTTATGTACAAACGTATCAAATTATATATATGATATATGCATGCATGCATACATACATACATACATACCCATATCTTCACATGAATACAGAACGGAATACATAGGATATAAGGAAAGCATACCTGAGGACTTCGTTGTGCGCGTTTGTATTATTTTTTCTGGAGGATGGTGGTTGCGGGAACGGAATTTTCATTGTAATTTGCTGAGTTTCGAGGCTTCGGGAACACAGACCCTCAGCTATTCACCAGGATTCGTGTCTTCAAGCCCCGCGCCGAGTTCTCATGAAATGACGGGGGGTTGAAAAGCATCTCGGGAGCGCCCACGCGTAGTAAATTACAAGGAACTGTGGGTTCGCATGGCACCACGGCACCCAATTCGGTACACCCTTCACATGGTTCGTGCCCCCTCTACAGGGAGCTCCACCGACGGCTCCAGTGGGAGGGTTCGCGTGGCACCACCGCACCCAATTCGGCACACACCTCACATGGTTTGTGGTGCAATAGGGAGCTCCACTGAAGGCTCCAATTGGATGGTTCGCACGGCACCACCGCACCCAATTCGGCACACCACTCACACGGTTCGTGGCCCCATGGGGAGCTCCACCGAAGGCTCCAGTTGGACGGTTCGCATGGCACCACCGCGCCCTATTCGGCACGCCCCTCACACGGTTCGTGGCCCCATGGGGAGCTCCACCGAAGGCTCCAGTGGGAGGGTTCGCATGGCACTACCGCGCGCAATTCGGCACACCCTCTCACACGGTTCGTGGCCCCATAGGGAGCTCCACCGAAGGCTCCAGTGGGAGGGTTCGCATGGCACCACCGCACCCACTTCGGCACACCCCTCACACGTTTCGTGTGGCCCCATAGGGAGCTCCGCCGAAGGCTCCAGTTGGACGGTTCGCATGGCACCACCGCACCCAATTCGGCAAACCCCCTTACACGTCTCGTGGCCCCATAGGAAGCTCCACCGAAGGCTCCAGCGGGAGGGTTCGCATGGCACCACCGCGCCCTATTTGGCACACCCCTCACACGGTTCGTGGCCCCATAGGGATCCCCACCGAAGGCTCCAGTGGGAGGGTCCGCATGGCACCACCGCACCCAAGCCGGCGCACCCCTCACACGGTTCGTGGCCCCATACGGAGCTCCACCGAAAGCGGTACCCACGATGCGGCCCTCGCATCTGCATATGGTTGAGTCCTTCGTCAGGCTATTTTTTTTGGAAGTCTAATGCGAAACTGTTATGTCGAAACGGCCACACCGTTTGGCTTTGAAGTTCTACATTTCTGACCAGAGATTTCGAAAGTGCGGTTTTCGCTTAAGACTTTCTCCAAACAACGATCTCGACTGGACTCTGAAACCATCGGGTTCGAATCCGAAAAGGCGGTTCCGCCCGAGACTTGAGCAACACAATGCTTGAGCAGAACACTGTGCTGGGGCCCCGCGGCCTAACGAGCCCCTTGAACGTCTCCTCTATTGTCGCGGTCGCAAGGCCACTGACAAAGTTGTGCCGGGGCTCCGTCGCCTGATGGGAGGCGCTGCATTTTGTCCGAACTGTCGTAGCGGCGAAGTATTCGTTGCAGGGCACGCCCTGAAATGCGGAGGAGGTTATTCCGGGTCCCCTAGCGCGGGCCCTTTTTGAGCGCTCCCCTCTCGCGGGCTTCATTCACTGCAACAGTGGAACTAGGACACAGAAAATCTGTGTTGGCCAGCGTGGACCCCAAACAGTGGGTTGTTGCGCTGTGGAGGTGAAGGCTATGCGTTGTATGCTATGTGGTGAGCTGGTGCGGTGACAATTGTGCGGTATAAGCCGTGTAGTGCGAGCAATGCCGTGTAAGCCAGGTGGTGTGATTTGGAGGTGATAGCTATGGGGTGTAAACTATGTGATGTGCGCCATGTGGTGTAATCTCTACGGTGTGAGGCATGTGGCGTACGCTATGTGGTGTAAGCTATGTGGTGAAAGCTATGCCGCCTAAGCCCAGAACACAGGACACTCACGAGGCTGCCAACCTGGCGCAACTTCGGCATCCCCCCCAAGCGCTCGGCGCGCCCACGATGCGCCCACGATGCGCCCACGAGGCGGCACGGGCGTCAACGTGGCGCAACCTCCGCATACCCCCCCAGCGCACAGGGCGCCCACGAGGCCGCACGGGCGGCAACGTAGTGCAACCTGGGCATACCACCCCGAGCGCGGGGCGCCCACTTGGCGCCCACGAGGCGGTACGGGCCGCAACTTGGCGAAAACACGGAATACCAACCAATTACTTGAACGGACAAAGTGAGATCCTTGAAGTTCAAGCGCTGTATGAGGAGTAACCACAGCTTGAGAACTGGAACTGTGGCAGGGAACAGGACAGCCTAGCCCACGCAGCTTGTTGGCCCCTAAGAGGGCCCGCGGATCTCCTCTCCGTCTCCCTTTTGACAAATTTCCTCTTCCCCTTCTCGTTACAGCCCTTCCCTGTGAACTATTGGGAAGGCCTTACGGCTGGTGCCGCCGACCCTGATAGGGGGACGACGACCACGACGGCGGCGTCGGCGGCGATGACGACGCTGACGTGGGGCAGAGTACTCAGTGATGCTTCGAGGGGCCTTTTCGGAGCGCGCTTGTAGGCTTCTGGGGGGCAGTTTTGGGGCCTCTTGGGAGCATCTTGGAGGCCTCTTGGGAGCTTCTTGGGGGTCCCTTCCAGCTTCCTGGGGGCCTCTTGGGGGCCTCCTGGAAGCTTCTCGGGGCCGAGGGCTCGAAATGTTCGCTCGGGCTCCCGTGTGGGTACCCTCTTGGAGCCGTTTTGGTGGCCTTTTGGGCCGTCTTGGAGGTCTCTAGGGCCGTCTTGGGGTCCTCTTTGGTTGTTTTTGGGCCGTCTTGGAAACCTCTTAGGGGCCTCTTGTGCCGACCTTGGTGGCATCTTCGGCCCCGTCTTGGGGTGTCGGGAAGCCGACAAGGCGAGGACGCCAGAATCTTGCA
>CAUYUJ010001511.1:57500-62500 GCA_963575745.1 Prorocentrum cordatum | reverse complement strand
GCCCCTGGCGCGCTCTGCGTGCCAGGAGGGGGTCCAGCGCAGATCCAAGAAATCCGCGCGGAGCGCCAGAAGTTTATGTTATGCTTTTTCCTTCTCCTATGCTCCGCCCCCCCCGAGCTGGAGGAAAGTTTGGCAGCAGCTCCGCTCGATCGGGCGTCTTGGACCCTGCGGGAGGCCTCGTTGAACTTGTTGAGCGCTTCTGCTGGGCTCTTGGGGGTACTCCAGATTTCGTAATAAAGGGAGGAGGGTGTCATTTCGGGGGGGGTCTCTTACAGGCTATCTTGGAGGGCCTGGGGGGGTCTGGGGACGATGTTTTGGAGGGTTCTCCCACGGGGGGAGGTCTGAAATGACTTGTCTTGGAGGGTCCAGACCCCCTCCCTTTTATTACGAACTCTGGAGTACGTCTTGAGGCCGCCTCGGGCCACCTCGGCGGCCTGCCGATGCCGTCGCGGACGCCGTCCTGGGGCACCCCGGGGGCGCCCCGGAGAGCGCCTGGGCGGCGTCGGGGCGCCCAGAGACCCTCCTCCTCCTCCGCCTCCTCCTCCTCCTCCTCCTCCCTCCTCCTCCTCCTCCTCCTCCTCCTCCTCCTCCTCCTCCTCCTCCTCCTCCTCCTCCTCGGGAGGGCGGCGCGGTGCGTGCGGGTACGCGCAGGACAGGGGGGAGGGGTCCGGAAATTCGGGCGGGACGAAAGGGGGGGATTGGGAAAGGGGGGGGTAACGAAAGTTGCTGCATGCAGCCGGTTTCGGCCTCACCGAGGGGCCCATTCCTCGATACATGGCCGCCACTGGCGCCAGGAGGCGCCGGGAAAATCAGCTACGTGAGCTGATTCTCACCCCCCCCCTTTGCTATCCCCCCCTTTCGCCCGACCCGAGAAATTCAGCCAGGCAGCATTTGGCATTCTGCCACGCATCAGCGTGCCAGGGGGCGCAGCGGCGGATTCGATGCCCTGTGAGCTTTCTCGGTCGCAGCGTCTCTGGCCCTCGATGCGTGGTTCTCCCGCTGCAGCGTCGTCGGCCGTCGTATTGCAGCGTTGGCTCCCGTGCCGCGCGGTCCCGCGTGTCTGGATCCGCTGCCCCTCTCGTCGCCGCCGTCCCCCTCCTTTTCCTTTCTCCGCCTTCCTCCACCTCCTCCTCCTCCTCCTCCTGCTCTTCGATGGACCAGCAAACGATGGGTAATGTCCTGCTACTGACATTTTGGGGTCTGTGTCCTCCAGGACGCCGTCGGCGGATGGGCGAGGATTCAGCGCAACAGACAGGGATGGGCGTGAGGGGCAGGATGTCAGATGTGGCGCGCACGCGCCCAGCTTGCCCACTACCCTCTCCTCCTCTCCCTCCCCTTCCCCTTCTGCCCCTCCCTTCCCCTCTCACCCCTTCCCCTTCCCCTCCGGCCCCTCCCTTCAGAGGCCACGGCCTCATTCACCTGGTCTCCAGTAGGCCCGGACTGCTGTCCGCATTGGTTGTCGTTCGTTCGTTCCTCCTCCCTCCTCCCTCCCTCTCTCTCTCTCCCCCTCCCTCTCCCCGCATCCCTCTCCCCAGCTGCCAAGAAGGAGAGGACAGAGGCGGGACAAGCAGCAGAAGCAGGGGGCGAGGTCCAGACTCACCACGCACCACTGGCCAGACTGCAGGCACTTGCCCCCCCTCCCCCCCCTCCCCTGGTGGAGGAGCTCTCGTGCGCCGCCCAGCGGGACGCGGAGTCGGTGGCGTCGTGCCTGCACTTCCACGGCGCGGGCAGGCGTGCCTTTTCCCCGACGCGCGGGTGAGCAAGAGGGAGAAGGGAGGAGGGGGCAGGAGGGGGGACGACGACGACGACAGCGACGACGACGACGTCGATGATGATGATGATGATGATGATGATGATGATGATGATGATGATGATGAGGATGATGAGGATGATGGTCATGATGCTGATGCTGATGATGATGATGATGACGATGACGATCATTCTGATGATGCTGATGTTGATGATGCTGCTGCTGATAAGGATGATGGTGATGATGATGCTGATGATGCTGCTGCTGATGATGCTTATGCTGATGCTGAGGCTGATGATGATGACGATGATGGTGTTGCTGATGATGATGCTGATGATGATGCTGATGCTGCTGCTGATGATAATGATGCTGTTGATGACGATGATCTTGCTTGCGATGCTGAGTGTGATGATGATGACGATGAGGATGATACTGATGCCGATGATGCTGATGCTGATGATGATGATGGTGATGATGCTACTGATGATGATGCTGATGATTATGATATCGATGGATCATAATGGTAATGATGATGATGATGATTCTGATGGTGAGGATTCTGCTGATGATGCTGATGATGATGCTGATGCTGGGGCTGCTGATGATGATGATGGTGATGATGATGATGATGATGATGATGCTGATGATGCTGATGATGCCGATGATGATTAAGCTGATGCTGATGATGCTGATGCTGCTGCTGATGATGATGCTGCTGATGATGATTATTATGCTGATGCTGATGCTGATAATGATGATGATGATGATGATGATGATGATGATGACGAGGATGATCATGACGACGATGATGATGATGATGATGATGATGATGATGATGATGATGATGATGATGATGATGATGATGATGATGATGATGATGATGATGATTATGATGACGATGATGATGATTCTATAGGCTTACGCCACATCCGCCGACCCCTTTTTTTCCGCGTGGTCGTTATCACGGCTTCTTTGCAAGCTGCGGGAAAGATTCAGGTGGTGACCTTGAACTGTGTTCGGGTGCTGCTGGGCGGGCCGTCGCGCATGGGCGCCGTTTGGGGGGCCCTGTCGCGGGGGGTATCAGGCATGCACGGGGTGTTTGGGGGTTCTCTCCGAGGGTTCCGTGGTCGTCCTTGGGGCTTTTCGGGTGGTGGAGTCGGGGCAGTACGTTGCACGCCGGTGACATCTCAAGGGTGTCGGCGGATGCCGTCCGGGAGTACTGTGGGTTATCATGGTCGGAGTCTTTCGGGTAGTGTGTTGCCAGGTGACGAGGATGGTCCTGCTGACGCGACGGCGACCATGACGACGCTGGTGATGCTGCTGATGATGACGATGATGACGGCGTTAATGACAATGGCGACGACGATGGGGAAGATGATGGTGATAATGATGGTGGTGGTGATGATGATGATGGGGAGGATGAAGATGAGGGTGAGGATGAGGATGAGGATGACGAGGAAGAGAAAGAGGAGGAGGGAGGAGGAGGAGGAGGAAGAGCAGCAGGATGAGGAGGAGGAGTAGGGGGGAGGGAGGAGGAGGAGGAAGAGGAGGAGGAGGAGGAGGAACGATGATGAGGTGGAGGAGGAGGAGGGGGAGGAGGGATGAGCAGGAGGCAAAGATTGACAGTGTGGGTCACGGGCCCCCGCGTCCGAGGACGCAGGTGCGAGCTCACTCTTTCTCTTGGGGCGGATGCGGAGGATGAGGAGGAGAAGTCGGGTTAAAATGGAGCCCCGGACTTGTCCGCGGGTCCCTTCAAGTAGTTTTTGTCTCCGGGTCGATTTTCGGCGGTCTCGGGCCCCGAACCCGGGCTCGAGGGGTTCAAAACGCCGAGGGGCTCTCGAAGCAGCTGCATCTCGGGGGCTCGAGGAGTGCAGTTTTGAAGCCACTGGGGGGCCGTTTCGGGGCTTCTGGGGGACTTCCACGAAGGCGCTGCAGCGCGTCGGGCAGCGCGCGAATGCTGTGGACAGTGGGGAGGAACAAAGCAGGATACGGAGACGACGGGGGAGGAGAAGGAGGAGGAGGAGGAAAAGAAGGGGTAGGAGGAAGAGGAGGACGAGGACAAGTGAGGATCTTGTCGTGGATCCTGAGAGGGATATTTCTCGAATGGCCCGAGGCGCGTCCCGCGAATCCCGCTGCCGTGCCGGGGTTGTGAGTCTGAGGCCAGTGGAATATTATTTGGGATCTCGTGGTCGGCCTCTCGGAGACCTCAAGTGGCACCGACCAAGTGCCACGCGAGGTGCGTCGTCCGTGTGCCTCAAATGGTTCCGCCCGCACTTTGGAGGCCCTTTGGGAGCTATTTTGGGCCTCTTGGGTGCTTCTTTTGGGCCTCTTGGGGCCTGCTTGGGGCCTCTTGGGGGCTTCTTGGGGGCCTCTTGGGGGACCTCTCGGGGCTTCCCGGGGGCGCCTGGGGGCCGAAGCCTCGAAATGAGATTCCCCCCCCCTCTTGGCCCCCTCTTGGGCCCGTCTTGGGGCCCTCTTGGGGCGTCATCGGCGCCTCTAGGGCCGTCTTGGGGCCATCTTGGGCCGTCTTGGGGCCATCTTGGGGGCCTCCTGAACCGTTTCGGGGCGGTATTCAGGGCCTCGGGGGCCGTGTTGGAGCGTCGGGAAGCCGAAGAGGCGAAAAAAAGGCAAAAACACCGTACAACAAAATGGGAAATCACCAGTTTTAGCATCTCAGGGCCCTCTTGGGAGGCTTATGTGGGACCTCCGGGGCCGTCTTGGAGGCCTCGGGGCCCGACTTGAGGCCATCTTGGGCGTTTTCGAGCGCCCAATTGGCGTCTCGGGGACCTCGTGGCCCGTCTTGGAGGCCACTTGGGGCCTTCTGGGCCCGTCTTGGGGCCCTCTTGGGCCCGAAAAAGCCCCGTGAGTCGCTCGTGCCGGGCCCGGGGGGGGGGCCATCAGGGGGGGGTCGAATCGCTGGTTTGGGGGTCCCAGGGGGGGACTATATGGGGGGGAACTATCTCACACGCCTAGAGACCCACAAAGGGTCGGCGGATTATGAAGCTAATGCTGATGCTGATGGTGATGATGTTGATGCTGATGACGATGGTGATGTTGATGATGATGTTGATGATGATCATGATGACCCTGATGATGCTGCTGATGACGATGTTGATGCAGATGGTGAGGATGATGGTGATGATGATGATGATGATTCCGCTGCTGTTGCTGACGATGATGATGGTAATGATGATGATGCTGATGATGATGCTGGTGCTGATGATGATGATGCTTATGCTGATGCTGATGC
>CAUYUJ010001511.1:20000-55000 GCA_963575745.1 Prorocentrum cordatum | reverse complement strand
GCCACTTGGAGCCGTCTTGGAGCTGCCTTCAGGCCATCTTGGGCTAGACCATCTTAAGTATGAGTCCTTCAAAGGCCACGTGTGTTTCAATGATTTTGCCTTTGAGGCAAGGTGCGGCATAATGTCAGTTTCCCCGCTCGAAGATCGACGAAATCTTTACTGGGGCGCTCTTGGGTCGTCTGGCGCCTTTATGGGCCCCTTCTTCAGGCTCTCTTGGGCGATCTTCGAAACATCTAGAGATTCCAGCAGCTCATCGGAAGCGAAACGGCGGGACTGCAGCATTAATCGACGCACTTTGGGAGTTTGAGGGGTTTTAGCCCCTCAAGGTCTCCTGATAAGGCTCCGTGGCCGCTTGGAGCCGTCTCCAGGCGGTCTTGCGACCTCCTTGGAGGCACGTTGAAAGTCGTGAGCAATCCTGGGCTATCTTGTGCCATTTTGGAGGCCACCTTGGGCTATCTGAGGCCATCTTGGAGCAATCTTGAGCCATTTCGGACGCTCTAAAGCCCCACGCCTCCCCCTCCAGAACAGGCGAATGACGTTCCCAAAGACGGCGGGCGGACTCTTCCAGTCGACGGGCGGCCACACAGCGGGCGTGGGCTGGACTCCACGACGGCCCAAGCCGTCGCCACGATGGCCCCTGACGGCCCCTGGCGGTCAATGACGCCTTCAAGACCAGACCAGGCAGGACAGGACAGGACAGGACAAGGCACGACAAGATTATACAATACCTTAGACGACACGCGAAGGCAGCCTCCAGGTTGGCTATGGATGTCCCCAAGACGCCGCTAAGAGGGCCCCTGGGAGGCCCATCACCGTCGAATTTCGAAGGGACGTCATTTATCTGTGCCTTCTCGCATTTTCGCCCCCGAAGAGCTCGAGGCATCACGGTAGCCTCAAGAGGGTCCCAAGAGAGCCCCAAAATGGGGCCAGGATGAGCCCAAGAGGGCACCATGGCTTCAGAGAGGAATTTCAGAGAACCTTTCAAGATCGTACAATCTGAAAGGCCAGCAGTGTCTGACGTCTTGGGCGCTAAAACAGTTCCAAGAGGCCCCCCCCCAGAGGCTCTCAAGAGGCCCGCAAGAGGGGACCAAGGGGCCCCCCAGAGTTCTCCAAGAGGCCCTCCAGCAGGTCACAGATGCCCATTGAGGCCCCCAAGAGGGCCCCACGAGGCCCCCGAGCGGTCCCCTAAGAGCCCCGCAGGATGCTTCTCTTGGCGCGGGGGACGTCTCTGGCGTGGGGCAGGGGGTAGGGTAAGCCTCGCCCCGAGGGAGGGAGACGGGGGCTGGAATGGCTACCCTGCGAAGCCACCCGCGCCCAGAGGGCTGGTGGGATTGAAGCCTCCTCCTCCTCCTCCTCCTCCTCCTCCTCCTCGCTCTGAGACTTGAGCGGTCCCTGGGTGTATGGTTTTGTTCCGCGTGTGGGTGCTATGGAGGTCGACAGTTGCGTGGTCTCGGAAGCCCATGCGATTTATATGTGAAACCCCACCGTCGTGAGTATCTCAATCGATTGACGGTGGGCCTTTGGCCGAAGCAGCTTAGCAAGGCTGAGCAGCGTCACCGCGGTTCCTAACCTTTCCTTCAACGACTACGTCGGATAGCTCGAAGCTCGAAGTCCCCCCGGGGGCTCGCCGCCGAGCAGCGCTGGGCACGCTCCATGTGCGGCGGCTAGCTCCCGCCGCTCCCGAGCGGGGCACTCGCCCCAGCGCGGGCCGTGGTCCTCCGAGGCCGAGGCCCCCCTCCCCCTCCCCCTCCCCCTCCCCCTCCCCCCCCCCCCCCCCCCCCCCCCCCCCCCCCCCCCCCCCTCCTCCTCCTCCTCCCTCCTCCTCCTCCTCCTCCTCCTCCTCCTCCTCCTCCTCCTCCTCTCCTCCTCCTCCTCCTCCTCCTCCTCCCCCCCTCCTCCTCCGTCTGGGGCAGGCCCTCCGCTCCGTCCTCGCGCCCTGTGCTCAGACTCGCAGGCCCGAGCAGTCCTTCTCCTCCCAGTCCTTTGCCTCCCAGTCCTCCTGCCCTTCCTCCATCTCCTCCTCCTCCCCCTCCTCCTCCTCCTCCTCCTCCCTCCTTTCTTATCCCTCCTTGCTCATCTGCACTTTTTGTCTTCGAAGGTACAGAAGTCCTCCTTCCCAGTTGCGCAGTGAATGATGGGTCAACTCCTGCAGTTGACATTTGGTTACCGAGGTCATCGAGGACACCTCAGCTGGCGGATTGAAAAGAGTTCAGCGCAATGAGAGTGGATGGGTCGGATGGCAGATGTGGGGTGAGCGCACTTAAAGCTTGCTTCTTAATCCCTCCCTCTCTCTCTCTCTTTCTCTCTTACCACTTGCACGGTAGGACTTCCATGTCTCTCTATATTGATACTTTGTTGCGCGTGGTCGCCCCCTCCCGAATATGTTCGTTCACGCATTTTTTGCTTCTTCCCCGATGCATGGTTTTCAATCGGGCCGTATGGTGCTCCCGCTGCAGCGGTGGCCGCACTTTCGGATCGGCGCTTTACCCCCCCTAGTTCGGATTTGTGCTCTCGCCCCAGCGCGGGCCACAGGTCTGTATCGGATTCCCCCCTCGCCGCTGCCGTCCCCCTCTTTTCCCTTGTTTCGCCTTCTCATGATGCTACTGCTCCTCCTAGTCCTGCTCCTGCTGCTGCTGCTGCTGCTGCTGCTCCCTTCTGGTGTTCCTCCTGCTCATCCGCCGCCTCTTCGCCCTCTGTGCAATGCCCCCCTCTCTTTTCTGATCGCGCATCGCACGATTGGGGTCACTCTGGGACCGAGGCCATGCAGGACACCCCAGCTGGCGGATCTTCCCCAAACGGTGCCTTCGCAGGGGCTCTTGCCTGCTTTCCAAGTCAGCTGAGCCTCGGCGGCGGTCCAGGCGGCACGTGGCCGACCGCCGGCGCCGCCGTCGCCGCTGGTGACCTAGGGCGAGTGGCAGTCCGGGCCGCCCGTGGCCGCCCGCCGCCGCCCGTCGCCGCTGGACTGCACTGCACTGCACTGCACTGCAATCGCACGGCTCCGCATTGCACTGCTTTTTGCATTGCTTTTTGCACTGCTTTGCATTGCTCTTCGTTGCTTTGCACTGCGTTGCATTGCATTGCATCGCGTTGGGTAGCGCTGCATTGCATTGCATTGCGCTGCATTGCATTGCATTGCTTTGCGTTGTTTTGCATTGCTTCGCGTTGCTCTGCGTTGCTTTGCGTTGCTTCGCATTGCGTTGCACTGTGTGAGATTGCTGTGCATTGCTTTGCATTGCTTTGCATTGCTCTGCTTTGCATTGCTTTGCATTGCTTTGCATTATCTCTCGTCCCTAAACGAGTATACACTGTACCCTTCGTGTTTATCGCTATCCCCTGAGATAGTACACTGTACATACGGTTCTGCCCCATCGTCCGTTCTAACTTTGAGTTCGCACCATCCCAGGGAGTCCCCTTCTCGCCCGCCCCCCCTCACCCCTGTGCGCGCAAACTTTTTTATCACCTAATATCAATTCTTGACCCTTGGCCGTCTCCTCCGTGTTCCGGCTGGCTTCCCCCTGGTCACACCCTGGCAGAGCGCCGCGCCATTTTGGCTGCGACCCAACCGCGGTTGGTCAATTCGCTGCAGTTGAATTCACACCTGGTGTTCCTGCTCTCAGGTTGTCGCACGCTTGCAGCCCCCTCGCAGCCCTGGCAGCTCGCAGCCCCCCCCCGCTCCTCTTGCTGCTCCAGTGCTGAGGCTTCGGTGGTAGGTCCTGCTCTGCCGCTTGCTAGGTACTTAGGCCCACGCGCGGCCCGCTCGGACCTCACTCGCCGTTGGCGCGCTCGCCTTCGGCTGCTAACAAAAAAGTGCCCCCAACAATTGGCACACCTGGCACCTTGCAGCTCTGCCTTCAGTCCCCGGCGTCGCTCCTCGGCGTCCCTCGGCGGCAGTTTCGGCGGCCGCTAGTTCGCGCGCTTAGGTAATTAGGTTTGGCTCGTAGCCCGGGCTGACTTCGGACGCCGCCTGCGCTTCCGCTTGCGGCCGCGATCTGGTGTGCGCCTCCCTTTGAGCGGCAACGAGGAGCGCCTCCTGTTTGTTCCTCTCCCCGCTTTCTCTTGTCTCTTTTCGCCCCTCCTTCCCCCTGTGCGCGAATTTAGGGCCCGTGTGCTACGCTCCTGGACGCCACCCGACTTCGTTCGCCGCGGCCGCGATGAAAAAAAATATTCCCACCAGCCCATTCAGAAACATATCGCCAGGTGAGTTGCCTAGACCAGGGAAGGGTAGAAACATGCAGTGCAACAGCCGCATTGGAAGTGTTTTCTCGGAGGCCACTTGGAGCCATCTTGGGTCTCTCTTGGAGTCCCCGCGGAGTCAATTGGGGCACTCTTGGGGCCTCTTGGGGCTCTTGTGCGGGTCCAGAGGCCCTCTTGGGGCTCTTTGGGGAGGAGGCCTCGTGGAACCATCTTGGCCCCCCAGGCTCAAACAGAGAGTGGTAACGGATTCAGGACCCCCATCGGAGGCTCACGCATGTCGTTTTGAGGCCTTCTGCAACCGTTCTTGGAGCGCTCTTGGGGCCGTGTTGGAACCCTCTCGGGTGCAATTTTCGGGCCACTTTAGGGCCTCCGAGGCCCATCGGAAGCGATCGGGCGAGAAGGCAACACGCATCACTTCTCTTCAGGTTTTGGGGTCATTCTGGCCTCTTTGATCCTTGAAGCGCTCGGGGGGCACTTGAAACCATCTCGGGGCCATCTTGGGGCGTCTTGGAGGCATGTCGGAAGCTATATGGAACCATGTTGGGCTATCTTGGGCCACCAAAGCCGACCCCATGTGCGCGACGCTGGGGCGAGGTGCGCCACGCGTGCCCGGCGCGCGACTGGGGCCCGAGCGTGCCAGGCACGCCTGGTGTGCCAGATGCGCCACGTGATCCACGTGCGCCAAGTGTGCCGAATGTTGCAGTCGCGCCAGGTGCGCCACGTTCGGGGCATGTGCAGAGTGTGTCATTTGCGCCTGCACACGTGACAGCACACATCGGGGAACATGTCGCCCCCCCAGCAGCCTTGTCGAAAACCCACGCCCATCATGGTGTCTGGTGGGCCTGCACACAGCAGTCCATATGCCAGCACCCCTGCAGTCCCTGTCCAAAACCGCTTGACAATGATCGCGGGGTGGCCGCGCAAGATCCAGATTCAGCCGCGAAGTGCATTGTGTATTGTTTTTTGGAAGTGCTGGTGGCCCTGCGCACAGCAGGCAGCATGCTGGCACCCCCGCCGTTCCAGTCAAAAAACAATGCAAAGTGCTCGCGGGGCTTTCGAACATGACCCAAGACTTTGCCCGAAAGTGTTTCGTGTAGTGTTTTTTGAGAGGGATGGTGGGGGGGCCGCGTCGGGGCGGCCGCGCATGATCCAAATTTGGAGGCAGAATTTGTGTCTGTTTGTATCGTTTTCTGTCAGGGATGATGGGGATGTGTGATCATGGTGGTCGGCATTGTTCCTGGTTGGCTGCCGGTCGCCTGCGGGAGGGGGTGCTTATCAATAGAAAACAGTAATGACCCCCTCCCTCGAGTAATTAGGGGAACGACGGATTTCGGCAGAGAGCATACAAAACTCATTGAACCACCTACGCCGAGAGGGCTGGTGGGACTTCCAATCACACCATACGGAACATGTTTCGCAGTCCACGCGCGCGCGACGTCGCGCGCGTGTGGACTGCGAAAGGAGAGTTCCAGATCGAGGTCTACGAAAACCTGCAACAAAACCCTTGGGTGTCAACTTCATTGCTAAGGCCTTGCGGCCGGTGCCGCCGACCCTGGAAGCCTCGGCCCTCGACGGAAATGGGAGGGAAAAGGCTGGCCATGGGCCCTGGGAGGGTGGTATTCTGACCTAGGACCACCCCCCCCAGGACCACCCCCCCGGGATCCCCCCCCCCTTTCCGCGGGGAAGGGATCAAAGGGAAGGGGTTTCCTTTCGACTCAATGACAACGTGGGTTAATTTCGATGTGGACGGGCTGGTGTATTTCGCTGTGGGTGGCGTGCTTGGGGACGAGGGCCAAAAGGGAAGGGGAGCAACGGCGACGGAATCAGGGGAAGGAGGAGGCGTGATGGCGGCGGCGACGCGAAGGCGGCAGCGACGGCGATGGCGACGGATTTTTCAAACAAATCTGCGCGCGCGCTCTCTTACGAGTTACTATGAAAAGCGTAGTTTTTTTTCAAACATTTTCGTCAAACGAGACCATGCGGACCTATCGCACGCGCGCGTCGAAATCATTCGAATGCCGTTGCGCGCTTGCTGGGGTCAGGATCTCTGTCAGATAGTACCGTGCGGGCCACTCGCGCGTGCGCAGCGCGCGCATGCCAGCATCTGTCCAAAACCTTCGTCAGCGAAACATGGACATCGTCGTCGTCATCGGCGTGAACAACATCGGCGCCGTCTTTGGTTCTGCCGTCGTCATCTTATCTTCATCATCGTCGTCATCGTCACCATCAGCGCTACAGTCACCGTCATCGCTACGTCATACTGACACGTCGCCCGCCCGAGTCACCAACCCTCACTGAAATGCCCGCGCGCCAGCGCGGCCCGTGAGGCGCGGTGCGAAGGTTCCGTCGGTCAGCGCCACCGTGGCCGCGCCTGTTGTGCCAAACTAGCCAAACTAGCTGGCCGCTCTACGCGCGAGCTTGCGCGCGCAATCGCGGCCGTTGAGATGCGCCAGCAAATGCCAAGCAACCATCGCAATCGCCAGGGTATTGGTTTTGCACACTAAAATGCAGATGGGGGGTGGGATGATTGTGCGAGCAGAGGAGTTGACAACTTCAAGTTCTGTAAGGAAGTTTTGCCCCACATAGATTGCATCATATGGATTCTCCTTTTTAAAAAGAGAAAAGGCAATAGCCTCTACCCCCCACCCCCAGGATTCTCGACCTCCTTTTTTGTATTGCAACGTGCGTGTGATTCTGCCTCATCGTTCATCTTAAATTTGAACCCGTACCATCCCAGCCGAGTCGGCATCCGCCTCCCCCGCCATCCTCTGCAACAAATTGAAATGCGCGCGCACCCGCCTATCACATATCATCAATTTCCAAGCGTCCCTTGCAAAGAACGGGACGCCATGTGCACTCGCGCGTTGTCGCGCGCGCGTGTCGAAATCCTTAAAACTTTCAGTTTCGTCAGGGGTTCCAAACACGAATTTCAAGAAACATGTAAAAACACATGGTTTCGCAACGTGTTTTTTCAACAAAAAGCTTGCGCGCGCTCTTGCGAATTCTTAAGACAACTCATCATAACATGCTACCAAACTGGCTTCGCGCGTGCGCATGTCAAAATCGTTCGAACGCCCTTGCGCGCGTATCGTCGCGTTTTTTTTTTTTTTTTTTTTTTTTTTTTTTTTTTTTTTTTTTTTTTTTTTTTTTTTTTTTTTTTTTTTTTTTTTTTTTTTTTTTTTTTTTTTTTAAATTTATTTTTGTTATAAATATAAATATATATATTATATATATATATATATAGATATATAGGTCAAACCCAACAAACCATGGGACGGAGTGCGCACGCGCGCGTCGTTGCGCGCGCATGCCGAAATCCGTCGCGCTTTCAAAACCGAGTGTCCAATCAACATACATCAGTTAAAAAAAAAAAAAAACGTGCGCTCGCGCTCTTGCGAGTTCTCAAGGAAACCGTCGATTTCTCAACATTTTCATGGAATTCTGCCAAGCGGGCCCCTGGCGCCGCATGCCGACATCATTCGCGCGCCCTTGCGCGCGTCCTGGGGGGGGGCACGATCCGTGTCGAAGGGTACCATGCGGGCCACTCACGCGTCGGCCGCGCGCGCATGTCGGACTCTTCCCAACATCTTCATCACCGACGCGAGAACGCCGTCATCATCGTCGGCGTGATCAGCATCGGCGTCCGCATTGGCCGCGCCGTCGTCGTTGTCAACATCGTCACCAACATCGCTACTACCAGCATCGTGTCTACCGTTGTCGACGTTGTCATGATACCGCGCCCGCCCACGTCGCCGACTCGCATTGATATGCCAGTTGGGATGTGTTCAGCTGTCAGCGCCACCGCGGCCGCGTCGGTCGCGCCCAGCTAGCTGGCCGCTGCACGCGCGCGGCCGTAGAGATGGACTTGCCAACGCTAAGCATTCATCGCAATCGCCACCACGCGGGTTTTGCAAACCAAGTTGTGGGTGGGTGGGTGGGATGTTTGTAAGACCATGGGATGTGCCATCTCGTTTGTTTAAATCGATAGCACCACCTAGATCGCGCCACATTGGCTGCACCCCTTGGAACGCACCGTATGGATTGCATTTTTTTTGGGGGGGTCCACGTCCTCCTCCTGCTCTTCCTCCTCGTCGTCGTCCTCCTCTTTCTCCCCTTTTTCTTCCCGTCCCTCCCTCCGTCCGCTCCGGAGGAGCAGCAGCATCAGCAGGCGGAAGACAACAAGGATAACATTGACGAGGAGGAGGAGAGGGAGGGGGATGATGACGAGGAGGAGGGGGAGGAGGAGGAGGAGGAAGAGGAGGAGGAGGAGGAGGAGGAGGAGGAGGAGGAAAACGAGGAGGAAAACGAGGAGGAGGAAGAGGAGGAGGAGGAGGAGGAGGAGGAGGAGGAGGAGGAGGAAGTGGAGGAGGAGGAAGGGGAGCGAGGGAGGAGGAGGAGGTGGAGGAGGTGGAGGGAGGAAGGGGACGAGGGAGGAGGAGGAGGAGGAGGACGAAGAGGAGGAGGAGGAAAGAGGAGGAGGAGGAGGAGGAGGAGAGGAGGAGGAGGCGGAGGAGGAGGGGGGGAGGAGGAAGAGGAAGAGGAAGAGGAGGAGGAGGAGGATGATGAGGAGGAGGAGGAGGAGGAGGAGGAAAAGGAAAGGAGGATGAGGAGGAGGAGGAGGAGGAGGTGGAGGCTGAAGCCAGTGAGGAGAAGGAGGAGGAGGAAGAGGAGGAGGAGGGGGAGGAGGAGGAGGAGGTGGAGGAGGAGGAGGAGGAGGAGCGAGGAGCGAGGAGGAGGAGGAACAGGAGGCGAGAGGTCGTCGTTGTCCTTGTTTTCGTTCTCGTTCTCGTGTGCGTCGTCGTGCCAGGGTCGCCGCCGCCGTCGCCGCCGCCGCCGCCTGCGGCCGTCGGCAGGACCGCGCTCGAGGCGCTGCAGCCCGCCGTGTCGTCGGTGCGGGCGGTGTCCGTGGCGACCACGGCGCGTAGCCGCCCAGCCGCGACGGTAACGACGACACCGCTAACGACGCGAACGACGACAACAACAACAACGACAACGACGACGACGACGGCGACGAAGACGGCGACCCTCGACGTGTGGAGGCATAGTGGGAGGGCGATCTACGTCCTTCGGCGCACTGATCCTCCCCCTCGCCGTCCAGGCGGTGGAACGGAGTGGGTATCATGGCTATTCGTATTGCAAGCCTTTACGCGTTGACAGAGGAAACCACGTCCTAGAAGACTCCGCCCGCTTGGCGGTCACGCTCATTTTGTGTCGTGGTATGCCTCCCTGGTCTTCAGCGCCGTGCGCATACACCGCCACCTGGTCCTCCATGTTGGCTCCTTGCTCTCTGTGCTGTCCTTCGCGTGACTTGCGTGCGTCGCTCTGCCTTGGCGTCGCGCTACTCGGTTCCCATGCACCTGCCGCTCCCTGTTCCGGTCGTCCCTGGTGTGCCTTCGCCGCTTCTTGGTTGGCTGCCCGGAAGCCTGACGACGACGATGACGACGACGACCACGGCGACGACGACACACGTTTCAGCTTGCTCCGCCGCCCGCGGCACCCCTCCCTCCCACTTCTGGCCTCGCCCGCCCCTCCGTGCTTCAGATCGCCACGGATACCTCCCGCCGTTCGCTTCTACCGCTGCTTTGGTCCAAGTGGCTGCCGATCCAACGAGTTTGCGCAGGATGAAGGGGATCTGTGGAGGGAGGTGGGAGGAGTAGGATGGAGGAGGAGGGCGACAGGAGGACGAGGTGGGACCAGTGTAAACCCATGACGCGTCAAAAATGCTGCAATGCTCCGAAACCCCTTCGCAGGTGCTTGAAGGTATTCCTGCTTACTGGAGCCCGTTCGGAGAAGCTCCATGCGATCACGCGCGTGACCGGCCCCGCTCCCCCCGCCCCCCCTGTAGTCACGTCGCGGCGGTCGTCCGGTGGCGACCGCGGACGTCCCGTGGCGCTCGCAGGCTTCTGTGGTGTTCAGAGGCATGATGTTGTGCTCACAGGGACGCCGTGGCACTCGCGAGGGAAAGCGGCGCTTGCGTGCGTGCCGCGTGGTGCTCTCAGGGGCGTTGTGTAAAATACAAACGTTTCGGTGTAAATGGTCGCTGTGGCGTGCGCAGGCACTGCGGGTGGGCCGTGTCCAGGGCAAGGACAAAGGAGGACGAGGAGGAGGGGGAGGAGGAGGAGGAGGAGGAGCACGACGACGATTCCGATGACGACGATCACGACTACGCTGACGACGACGACACTGTCGACGACGACGATTCAGACGGCGACTCCGACGCTGAGGACGACAACGACAATTCCAATGACGACGAACACGACGACGACTACAACAATTATTACGACTACGACTACGACTACGACTACGATTACTACTACTACTACTACTACGACTACTACTACTACGTACTACTACTACGTACTACTACTACGTACTACTACTACGTACTATCACTACGTACTACTACTACTACTATTACTACTACTACTACTATTACTATTACTATTACTACTACATACTACTACTACTACTTCTACTACTACTACTACTACTACTACTATTACTACTACTATCACTAATACTACTACTACTACGGCTATTACAACAACAACTAATATCATTATTACTACTACTTCTAGTACTAGTCTTACTACGACCACTACTACTACTAGTACTACTACTATGTCAAATACTTCTATTAGTATTACTAGTACTACTAGTTCTACAACTACTACTACTACTACCGCTATTACTAGTATTATTGTTACTACTACTACTACTACTACTTCAGTACTACCACTACTACTACTACTACTACTACTACTACTACTACTACTGTTACTACCACTGCTGCTACTACTACTACTACCAGCACTACTACTACTACTACTACTACTATTACTACTACTACTACTACTACTACTACTACTACTACTACTACTACTACTACTACTACTACTACTACTACTACTACGACTACGACTACGACTACTACTACACTACTACTGCCACTACTACTACCACTACAACTACAATTTCTACTACTACTACTACTACTACTACTAACTACTAGTAACATTACTACTACTACTACTAGTAGTCAACAACTACTATCATTATCACTACTAGTACTACAACTA
Organism: Prorocentrum cordatum; assembly: GCA_963575745.1. Classification (NCBI taxonomy): domain Eukaryota; class Dinophyceae; order Prorocentrales; family Prorocentraceae; genus Prorocentrum; species Prorocentrum cordatum. Next base: position 43,727 of record CAUYUJ010001511.1, on the reverse strand, counting down.
TTATTATCAGTGCCGCTATTATTACTTCTGTTTCTTCTTATTACTACTACTTCTGCTACTACTACTACTGCTGCTACTACTGCTGCTGCTGCTACTACTACTTCTACTACTACTTCTACTACGACTACGGCTAGTGCTACTGCTAATGCTACCGCTACTGCTGGTGCATGCGCACTGCCGCTGGACCCCAGGCTCTGCGGTGCTCGCCCGCGCTGTGTTCACAGGCGTTGTGGTGTTCACCAGCGCTGTTGTGTTTTCCGGCTGTGTAGTGTGCACAGGCGATGGGGTATTTACAGGTGCTGTGGTGTTCGCAGGCGTTGTGTTCACAGGCGCTTTGATGTTCACAGGCGCTGTGGTGTTCACGGACGCTGTACTCTTCCAGAGCACTGTGGTGTTCACAGGCACGTCGTGTTGATCGGATCGCAAGCTTTTGTTGCGCTGATTACAGGCACGTCGTGATTGTCGGGTCGCAGGCGATTGTTTTTCGCAGGCGCATTGCGGTGTTTACGGGCATGTTGCGGCACCACAGGCGCATCCCCGCCGTGGCGTAACCAGCGCGACGAACCCCCCTCCCTCCCCGGTCCCGCGCGTGACCGGCCCGAATAAACGAACGGGCTCTTGCGGGCAACACCCCCTGGAATAAGACGGGTGCTCTGTGGGGCCTGCCATTCCGGCGAGAATCCCATTTTGAAAAGGAAGCGCATCATCCATCGTTGCGGCTGTCAAGTTTGAGGATCCTATAGTTCAATGACACTGTCAAGAAATTGTCAAGCGAGAGCCATCTGGTATGAAAATGAATCCCCCTCCATTTTGAGTTGCGCGCATTTTGAGTTCCGCATTTTCAGTTTCGTACCATAGAGCCTGATGATGTCTCAAGCAACATCCGCACTCACTCCGTGTCACGGATAGGAGCTTCTCACTGATACTAAGACGAACGTGCGTAGCGTCATCGCGAGAGTTGCATGTTGAACACGACCAGTGCTCCGTCCGTGTAGTGGTTCGAAGTTTTGAGGACGAATGTGCGCGGCGATTACGCCAGATCCAGGTTTCGAGAACCACCCACACTCCATTTTCGTAGCTGTTGGAGAGTTTTCAGGCGAGAGTGTGCGGTGTTGGGGCAACAGCCACACAGTTTGGCCACCCGCCTTCCATCCCCATAGCCTTTGGCGCTTTCAAGCTTCGGAGCCGCAAGTTGTAGGGAGGTATGGATCGAAATATCCAGGTCGTGTGGTAGGGGAAGAGGAGAAGGAATAGAAAGAAGAAGAGGAGGAATGCAAGTGTAAACCCAAACACCGACGATGTTGCGGTAAACCCTCACAGTACCCTTTTTGTAGGTCCCAACGTGAGTTTGTTTTCATTTTGGGAAGTGGCCCATCAGAAGACAAGCTTTTGAGAATCACCAATCGTGCAAAAACTGTTCCAGGGACTCCAATGCCGCGGATCAGCGTGACTGTTGCGTCTTGACACTCCAACATCGTGCCACAGCACCGTTCGTGGGACTTCAACATGCGTTCCGATAGTCCTCAATCGTATCATAAAGCAGTTCCTAAGTCTTCAACCGTACGAATCCTGAATGGGAGCGGCGCAGACGGGAGCCACATTTTGGAAAACGAACCGCCCTCCACCCGTGAAGCTGCTGCACATTTTCAAGACGAGTGGTCGCGGCGCTAATGCGAGAGCCACACTTTGAAAACGACTCGCCCTCCATCCGTCAAGTTGGTGCGACAGACGAATGTGCGTGGCGCGAAGTCACGAGGAACCGCCCTTCATCCCTGAAGCGGTGCGAACTTGTAAAACGAATGTTCGCGGTGATAAGACAAGAGCCACATTTTGAAAACCATCTGTCCTCCACTCTTGAACCTGTTGCAGATGTTCAAGACGAGTGTGAGCGGCGCTAAAGCGAGAGCGACATGTTGAAAACCACCCGCCTTCCGTCCGTGAAACTGTTGCAGTCTTCAAGCCTCAAGGTTATTCATGGCTCGGGAGTTTTCGGCGGACGCCCGACCCGCACTACCAACACGTCTGGAGGTGCGACAGGGAGGAGTCATTTATCAGGAAGAGTGATGGAGAGGGAGGATGAGGAGGAGGATGGCGAGGAAGAGGAGAAGGATGAGGAGGAGAAGGAAGAAAGGAAGAGGAGGAGCAGGAGCAGGAGCAGGAACAGGAGGAGCAAGAGGAGGAGGGGGAGGAGGGGGTGGCGCGGGCGAGGTGTGGCTCATCCACGACGTCGACCCGATCTCCGCCACGTCACGCCCCTGGCGCGTGCCTCCTCCCTTGGTGAAGCACTTTGTATTGAAGACGCCCACGGCGAATCACCGCCGCCTCCTGCCTTCTAGAATCGCCCATGTGGCCGAGCGTTGTGGCAATAGCTTTGCCAAGCTATCGGACCATCTGTTTCCCCAACCGTTGTGGAAACCCTTCGGGAGACATTGGGGGAGGATAGCGGGGAAGATCAGGAGGATGCGGAGGAGGAGGAGGAGGAGGAGGAGGAGGAGGAGGAGGAGGAGGAGGAGGTGGAGGAGGAGGAGGAGGAGGAGGAGGAGGAGGAGGAGGGGGCGTCCTGGGAGCCTCTGGGGACACTCTTGGGGCCTCCTGGGAGCTTCCTGGGAGCCTATTGGAGGTATCTTGGGGGCCTCCTTGGACCTCTTGAGGGCCTTGGGGGGCTTCTCGGGGGCCTCTTTGGCCGTCTTGGTAGGCTCCTGGCCCGTCTGACGTTGTCGGAAGCCGTCTTGGGGGCCTCTCTGGGCCGACCTGGGGTCCTCTTGGAGTGCTCCAGGGCCGTCTTGGAGGCTTTCTTGGGCGTCTAAGAGGCCCTTTTGGGCCGCCTTTGGGCCCTTTTGGGGCCGCCTTGGGGCCTCTTGGGCCGTTCTGGGGCCATCTTGGAGGCCTCTTGGGTGATCTTTGGGCGATCTTTGGGGGCTCTTTGGCAGTCTCGGCCAGTCGGTTGACAGAATCGAAGCAAATGCCAGAATCCTTCAAAAACCTAGGGCTAATTAATGATTTTGACCTCTTCGGGCCTTCCTGGAGGCCCTCTTGGAGGCTTCTTGGGCCGTCTTGGGCCATCTTGGAGCCGTCTTCGGTCATCTTGGTGGGCTCCTGGCCCGTCTGACGCCGTCAAAAGCCATCTTGGGGGCCTCTCTGGGCCGACTTGGGGCCCTCTTGGAACGCTCCAGGGCCGTCTTGGGGGCTGTCTTGGGCGTGTTAGAGGCCTCTTTGGCCGGCTTTGGGCCCTCTTGGCGCCGCCTTGGGGGTCTCTTGGGCCGTTCTGGGGCCATCTTGGAGGCCTCTTGGGATAATGATGTCGATGATGATGACGATGATGATGATGATGATGATGATGATGATGATGATGATGATGATGGTGGTGGTGGTGGTGGTGATGATGATGATGATGATGATGATGATGACGATGATGATGATGATGATGATGATGAGGATGAGGATGATGATGATGATGATGAGGATGAGGATGATGATGATGATGCTGATGCTGATGCTGATGCTGATGCTGATGCTGATGCTGATGATGATGCTGATGATGATGATGCTGATGATGATGCGTATGATGACGATGATGATGATGGTGATGATGGTGATGATGATGCTGATGATGCTGATGATGATGATGATGATGGTGGTGGTGGTGGTGATGATGCTGATGATGATGCTGATGATGATGATGCTGATGATGATGATGCTGATGACGATGATGCTGTTGATGATGTTGATGACGATGATGATGATGGTGATGATGGTGATGACGATGACGACGATGATGACGATGATGATGATGATGATGCTGATGCTGATGCTGATGCTGATGCTGATGATTGTGATGATGCTGATGCTGATGCCGATGCTGATGATGATTCTGATGATGATGAGGATCATGATGCTGATGCTGCTGATGATGATGCTGATGCTGATCATGGTGACGATGATGATGATGCTGTTAATGATGATGATGATGATGATGATGATGATGATGAGGACGAGGATGAGGAGGAGGAATATTAATAGTACTGGTACTAGTAATAAGATTTGTCCCAGTGCGACCCTATCTAGGAGTTGGAGCATCCCCGCGCGCCCTTTGCTATGCTATGCTATGCTATGCTATGCTAGCTGCGCTATGCTATGCTATGCTAAGCTATGCTATGCTATGCTGCGCTATGCTATGCTATGCTATGCTATGCTAATGCTGCGCTAAGCTAAGCTAAGCTAAGCTGAGCTGAGCTAAGCTAAGCTAAGCTAAGTTAAGCTAGGCTAAGCTAAGATGATATAAGCCAAGCTGAGCTAAGGGGGTGCAACTGGGGGAACCGCGGGGCGGATACTGGGAGAACCGCCCGGGGCGAGGAACACTGCCCGGCCCCTTTAAGCCCAGCGAGTAATAACCCTCTACGTAGAGCCTAGGTAGGGAAGAATAATACGAATAATAGGAAGAATAATACGACGAAGAAGAATAACCATAATAATAAGACGGATAATAATAATCCCAATAAGAGTACTACGCATAATGATAATAATAATCATAATACGAAGAAGAAGAAACATAAACATACTAATACGAATAGTAGACAAAACATAATGCTATTTAGAAAAATAAGATCAATAATATTACCAATAAGAAGAACATAACAATACCAATACGAATGATAATAATACGACTAATACGAATAATAATGGTACTAATCATAACAATAAGAAACATACACATACGAATAATAGTACTAACAACAATAACAGTTCTAATACTGATAAAAGTACTAATGCTACGAATCATAATAATACTAATAATACTATTACTAATAATAGTACTGCTACTACTAATAATACCCATACTACTACTACTACTACTACTAATAGTAACACTAATTATGATATTAATAATAGTAATAGTATCACTAATAATATTATTGATACTGCTAATAGTACTAATACTACTAATAACACGAAGACTAATACTAACAATAACCATACTGCTACTACTAGTAAAACCAATAAAACTAATGTTAATACTATTACTAATAATAGTAGTAGTAATAATACTGATAACATTAATAATAATAATGTCATTACTACTACTACTACTACTAATAATGGTACTGCTATTAACAATAATAGTAGTACTAGTAATAATACTAATACTCTTAATAATACTAATACGAATACTGATCGTCATAATAATAATGATAATACGAATCATAAAATTACTATAAATAATAACACTCATACTGCTAAAAATAATACGGCTAATACTAATAATAATACTAATAATACTAATGGTAATAATACAAATGCGACTTGTAATGATAATAATATTATTAATAATACTAATAATAATACTAATAATACTAATACTAATACTAATAATAATATTAATAATACTAATAATACTAATAAGGCGAAACAGAAATATGAGGAGGAGGCGGAGGCGGAGGCGGAGGCGGAGGCGGAGGCGGAGGCGGAGGCGGAGGCGGAGGCGGCGGAGGAGGAGGAGGAGGCGGAGGCGGAGGAGGAGGAGGAGGAGGAGGAGGAGGAGGAAGAGGAATCGGAGGCGGAGGCGGAGGAGGAGGCGGAGGCGGAGGCGGAGGCGGAGGCGGAGGCGGAAGCGGAGCAGGAGCAGGGAGGAGGAGGAGGAGGAGGAGGAGGCGGAGGAGGAGGAGGAGAGGAGGAGGAGGAGGAGGAGGAGGAGGAGGAGGAGAGAGGAGGGGAGGAGGAGGAGGGGGAGGGGGAGGGGGGGAGGGAGGGGGGAGGGGGAGGGGGGGGGGGGGAGGGGAGGGGGAGGGGGAGAGGAGGGAGGAGGACGGAGGAGGAGGAGGACGAAAAGGAGGCGGAGGAGGAGGAGGACGAGGAGGAGGAAGAGGTGGTGTTGGTGGAGGTGGGTGGTGGTGGAGGAGGAGGAGGTAGAGGAGGTGCAGGAAAAGGAGGAGGAAGAGGAGGAGGGAGGAGGATCGTCACCTTGGGAAGAAATCTGCGACCGACCCAGGTTCGAGTGCAAGTTCACCCTGTGCATGGAGTGGCTCGACGAGAATGCGGTCGGGCTGCCGGAGCCTCTCGCGGGCCTCGCTCACTTCCTGCGGAAGATGGGGGGAGGAGGGCGGACTGAAGACGGATGACGGAACAGGGGGAGTTCACCACCCACCAAACCACCCCAACCCAACCCGAAGGCCCAAATGTATCCTCGATTTCCAGTGGGGGGGGGTCGGGGAACACTGAAGAAACACATGGAATCCGTACCCCCGCCAACCCGAAATTCGATTCAAATTCTGGTCTTCGGGTTGGGTTGGGGTGGTCTGGTAGGTAGTCAGGAGTGAGGAGGGGGAGGCGTGGGAGCGAAGAGGAAGGGGAGAGGGAACGCGCATGGAGGATGCAGGGAGAGGGAATGGGGAGGACTGGTGGGGGGGAGGGGGGCGAGGAGGGGGAGGATGAGGATGGGAGGAGGGGGCGATGATGATGCTGATGATGATGACGGTGATGATGACGATGATGATGCTGATGATGATGATGATGATGATGAGGATGATGATGATGATGATGATGATGATGATGCTGATGATGGTGACGGTGGGGGTGATGATGCTGATTGATGATGGTGATGCTGATGATGATGATGATCCGGATGATGATACTGATGCTGATAATTTTGATGCTGACGATGATGCTGTTGATGATGATGTTGAGGATGATGATTACGATGATGATGATGCTGCTGCTAATGATCATGATGATGCTGATGGCGATGGCGATGGTTATGGTGATTGATGATGCTGATGGTGCTGACGCTGATGCTGCTGCTGCTGATGATGATGATGATGATTATGATGATGGTGTTGATGATGCTGCTGCTGATGATGATGCTGATGATCAGGATGCTTCTCATGACGATGCTCATGATGATAATCAGGATGACGATCATGATGATGCTGCTGCTGCTGCTGATGATGATGATGAAGATGAAGATGATGATGATGATGATGATGATGATGATGATGATGATGATGATGATGATGATGATGATGATGATGATGATGATGATGATGATGATGATGATGATGATGATGATGATGATGATGATGATGATGATGATGATGATGATGATGATGATGATGATGATGATGACGACGAGAAGGAGGAGGAGGAGGAGGAGGAGGAGGAGGAGGAGGAGGAGGAGGAGCTTACGAGGATGAGGGAGGTGGAGGGAGCAGGAGGAGGAGGAGCAGGAGGAGGAGCAGGAGGAGGAGCAGGAGGGGGAGGGAGGAGGGGGAGGAGGAGGTTTGGTTCGGCTGTCCTCGAAGGCACGGGTCAAGCTCGCAAGTGCTGGGCGGGTGACACTCTGAAGGGAAAACGCCAGCTGATTGAAGCCCATTCAGGGCCCACTGCGCAAGCCGCAAGAAGGCCCATAATTCAAAATGCAAAGGCACAAAAATGTGGCCACAAGAAGACCCCAACGTCGACTGATTCTAGCCATTCGCTTTTGGCCCCCCCTATATCCTCGTGCACGTCCAGGTGGGCGTGCGCGGCATCCAAAAACAGGAGACAGGCAGGCCATCCGGGAAGAGCAGAAGGACCCCGCCACCCAGTTCATGACTCTTGTATAACCCGCCACCCCTCCAATGCAAGAGTGATGTGAGAAATCACGATGCGAGGGACATCGGCACGTCTTACAATGCATATTTCCAGGCCCAAGCAAGTGTGCGGCGAAGCCAGTTTTAGGGGGTGGTCACAGCAGAGCTCCAACTCGCGTCCCCTACACAACTTTGCCCCTCAAGAGGCCGGAAGAAGCAGTATCCCACGCAACTTGGCTGGACCATTGGTGCAGGTCCGTTTGAACAAAACGGGTAGGTCTAGTGGGGACGTCTTTTTGAGAAAGGGCGAAACGACCAGACACATCAACAGGAACACGTCTAGCTGACTTGGCTGCCTCTGCTCTCTCTTTTCTCTTCTCGAGCGCAGCTGCTCTATTGGAGACGATTCTTGCCAAAACTTCGCAGCGAGCTGAGGTGGTGATGGGGGCGGAGGCGTGTGCGCTTCAGACCAAACAGCGTCGGCAGCCTTCTGCTCTGCCCGTTCAGTCTGAGATGCAGAAATAGGATGGGATGCGTCCATCTCTTGTTATTCAGTCGGGACAGTCTCTTGCGTACTGGGCACAATCTTCGAGTTCTGTGAAACGCAGAAGCATTACGATGAGAAGCCGAAGAACATGCAAACTCGGGCCCTAACTCGGGCCCCTTCAGAATAAACACGCGTGCAATCAACGACGGAAGCCCCTGAACCTCATCTTTGCCTTCTTGGCAAGGGTCAATTCGCCTGGACTGTCCCAAAAGACTTGAGGGCAGCGAGTCTAGCATGCTCCCCGCAATCATCTGGCACATTCGAGGCGGGTAAACCTCAACGGCATAACACCATCGCTTACGATCGTGGTCCCAACCTGCAGGCATAGTGTGCGCTCCACGGCCATGAGAGCAAGACCCTCCTCCAGGCGTGCCTCTCAACTTGGCTGGGAGCGTCGGCATTCTTATGGCCAGCAAGGCCGTGGGTGCCCTACCTACTTGACCTAGCTCACAAGAGTCGAAGAGGGTAAACGTGAGGCTTGGGAGGCTTGGAAGGCCTTGATGGGACGGAGGTGCCAGGACGGCACACACCTAGGCCGCCAGGACGGGGGGGCAGGGTGTCCCACCCACCCTAGCCCCCACCATACAAATACACGTCTACAATGAGCTCAACATGGGCCTGAAAGACGTCATTGGAAATCCTGACCTGAAGTCTTTGTCTGTCGGTCAATGCCGTGAAGTCCCAAGGTACCTGCCGGGTTCTAAGTGTGGGGGGACCTTCCCGCCACCGAGCTGTCGAAGATATCTCGCAAGGTTATTTCTTTGATGCCAGCTCTATGTATGTTGTTTTGTGGAGGGTCCAAACCTGCACCGTGTCAGCTCTGGAAAGGTACCCTTTTTCACGATCCAATGGAAGATCTACGATTTACTGAACGCACCACGGTTTCAACTAACGTAACGTGCGTCTGCATCATCTGGCCTCCGTTGGCCTTCAAAAGAATACGGCACATCATCTGGCCTCCATTGGCCGCACGGCAAACAAGTTCGCCATGAAGACGAGCCGCCTGAGGATCCTCCTCGGGACAGGATTAGCAAGAGGGCCTCGGTAGAGTGACGGCTCGAACGGCCACTCGACGACAGATGGTAATGGATTTGGGAATTCCTCCTGCACAATGCCAGGATTGTTGGGTTCAGACTCTGTCAGTGCTTCAGACTCCGCCCTCGGGGTGGATCGCCCACCCCCACTCGTCGCCGTCATCCGTCGCCTATTGGGGTCAGCTTGGAGCCATCGCGGGGTCGCATCAGGATCGCGGGGTCAACTTGGGGTGCCTGGGCAGGGCTGTGCATCCGCATCTGTGTGAGACATCTTCGCAATTGAGTGCCTATGTTTCAGCTATGTTTCCGGGCTTGCCTCGTCTTTTTCACGCCCAGGAGCGCGCATGAACACTGCGGTCTCCAAGACCCCTCGTCCTCCTCCTTCCCCGTCCTCCCTCCTCTATGTCATCGTCGTCCTGCCTCTTGCTTCTCTTCCCTGGGGGCTGCGAATCGCGAAACTGTCGCCACTATCGTAGGCCATACAGAGGTCCAGCGGAGTGGTGTCTCACGGCGATCAGAATGGGACCTCGCCGTTCCTGGGAGCTGCGAACTGCGCAGCTGTCGCCACTTTGTGGGCCCCTGGGCGGTCCAGCGGAATGGGGTGCTCCAGGACGAGGTCTGAGGTTGAAGCCATAGATTTTGGAATAGCGTTCCAAACACATTCAGCGCCAGGTTTTGGAATGCCGTTCCAAAAGCATTCACCCCTAGATTTTGGAATACCGTTCCAGACACAATCAGCCCTAATTCTTGAGCCTACGCTATCTGTTCACTGCTACCCGCCGCCGTCGTCGTCGGCAGGTTTAGTCGTGAACCAGGGGGGGACAAGTTTGCTATCGCGTTGTGGTGTTCATTTTCGCCGTCGTCGTCATCGTCGTCGGCAGTTGAGTCTGGAACCAGGGGGGAACTTTGTTAATGTGTTGTGGTCTTCATTTTCGGGTCGTCGTCGTCGTCGTCGTCGGCAGGCTGTCCGGAATCATCCTCCATCCGCTCTCGCATGGGACCCTGGAGACGAGCGCAAAGAAGTGTGAGGGAACGGGAAGGAGGACGAAGGATGAGGAAGGGGAAGGCGGGGGGAGACAGGGGGTTATGAGTGGGGGGCGAGTGAGGGGATGAGCAGGATGATGGCGTGGAGGACGACAATGACGACGATGAGGGGCAGAGAAGGAGTGCACAGGGCAAACGAGAAACATGATGACTTCTGGGCCGCCCACCTTGTTGCTTTCCAGGCGTTCGCAGGGCCATCGGAAGCCGAACGGCGAGTACCCTTACGAAATCATCGCTTGGGTTTGCGGCCTTTCGGGGGCGTCCCTTGGAAGCGAGGCTGTAGGCACCTCAAGCTGTCCCAGCGCCCTCATGGAGCTTGAATCTGTTTCAATTCCAAATTCTCCAAACAGTGCCTGCATTCAGGCTTCTTGTTTTCCCCGCATCCAAAGTGGGGTTCTTGTTTTCTCTGCACACGCCGCGCAGGATCTCACCCCCTTTCCTCACTCACACACTCACACACTCACACATTCAGCATCATCATCACCATCATCATCATGAATCAGCATCACCACTCATCTTCATCATCCTCATCATCGTCACCATCATCATCACTCGATCACTCACTCACTCACTCACTCACTCACTCACTCACTCACTCATTCACTCACTCACTCACTCACTCACTCACTCACTCACTCACTCATCATCATCATCACTCACTCAGTCACTCACTCACTCAGTCACTCACTCACTCACTCACTCACTCACTCACTCACACGCCAACCTCACTCACTCACTCACTCACTCATTCACTCACGCACTCACTCATTCACTCACTCATCATCACCACTCACTCACTCATCACTTCGTCATCACTCACCCCCCAGCGTGAATATGGATGAAGTCTCAAGCGGGAGCTTCGTCTGTGAGTGCATTGCGAGGGAGTCTCAGGCGGGAGCCCCCTCCCTATGTGTCCCGCACTTCATGTTGGTAATCCGAGCGGGTCATCCGAAACGTGTAAGTGTCGTCACTTTTGGGCTCCTCAGGCCTGAATTTGGGGAAGTATCAAGCGGGATCCTCGTCTGTGAGGGAATTGCGAGGAAGTCTCAGGCGGGAGCCCCCCCCCCCCTTGGGGCCCGTTTTTCATGTTGGTAATCCGAGCGGGTCATCCGAAACGTGTAATTGTCGTCACTTTTGGGCTCCTCAGGCTTGAATTTGGGGGAAGTATCAAGCGGGAGCTTCGTTTGTGAGTGAATTGTGTGGAAGTCTAAGGCGGGAGCCCCCTTCTTATGGGTCCCGCATTTCATGTTGGTAATCCGAGCGGGTCATCCGAAACGCGTAATTGTCGTCACTTTTGGGCTCCTCAGGTTTGAATTTTGGGGAAGTATCACGCGGGAACCTCGTCTGCGAGTGAATTGTGAGGACGTCTCAGGCGGGAGCCCCCTTCCTATGGGTTCCGCAGTTCATGTTGGTAATCCGAGCGGGTCATCCGAAACGTGTAACTGTCGTCACTTTTGGGCTCCTCAGGCTTGAATTTGGGGGAAGTATCAAGCGGGAGCCTCGTCTGTAAGTGCATTGCGAGGGAGTCTCAGGCGGGAGGCCCCTCCCTATATGTCCCGCACTTCATGTTGGTAATCCGAGCGGGTCATCCGAATTTGCAACTGTCGTCACTTTTGGGTTCCTCAGGTTTGAATTTTGGGGAAGTATCAAGCGGGAACCTCGTCTGCGAGTGAATTTTGAGGACGTCTCAGGCGGGAGCCCCCCCCCCCTTGGGGCCCGTTTTTCATGTTGGTAATCCGAGCGGGTCATCCGAAACGCGTAATTGTCGTCACTTTTGGGCTCCTCAGGCTTGAATTTTGGGGAAGGCTCAAGCGGGAGCCTCGTCTGTAAGTGAATTGTGAGGAAGTCTCAGGCGGGAGCCCCCCTCCCTGTGGGTGCCGCAGTTCATGTTGGTAATCCGAGCGGGTCATCCGAAACGTGTAACTATCGTCACTTTTGGGCCAAAACTTAAGCCTCCAGCGGCCTGCGCGGCGACTCTCCGCCATGACGGGTCCCGCACTTCATGTTGGTAGTCCGAGCGGGTCATCGGATTCCTATGATTTTCGTTTCTTTTTGGGCTCCTCAGCTCCTGCGGCGTGAATACGGGGGAAGGCTCCTCAGCTCCTGCGGCCAGAAAGCGGGGGAAGTATCAGGCGGGAGCTTCGTCTGTGAGCGAAGTGCGGGTAGCCTCGTCTGAGCTGGTCGTCGGCAAATTTGTTGTTGTCATGGGCCTGCGCGCCCGAAAGGGCGACTGAGGAGCTGACGACGACGACGACGACGAGACAGCGGCCGGGCGCAGGGGTAGCCCCTTGTGTCCAGGCCGGGGGTGGTAACCCATCCTCGGCCGAATCGGGGGCAGGGGTAACCCCTTGTCTCCGGGCCGCCGGTGGTACTCATCGGCGGCCGAATTGGGCGCAGGGGTAACCCCTTGCGTCTGGGCTGGGGGTGGTAACCCATCCTCTGCCGAATCCGGGGCAGGGGTAGCCCTTGTCTCCGGGCTGGCGGTGGTAACCCATCCTCGGCCGAATCGGGGGCAGGGGTAACCTCTTGTCTCTGGGCTGGCGGTGGCAACCCATCGTCGGCCGAATCGGGGGTAGGGGTAACCCCTTTGCGTCCGGGCTGGCGGTGGTAGCCCATCGTCGGCCGCAGAGCTTGGGTTCATGCTGCCTCCCGCCTGAGCGCGGCTGCGCCCGGCTCGAAGCCCGCGGGGTTGTCCCAACGGCTTGGCCCGCGGGGCTGTCCCGACCGCCAGCCCCCGCGCCCTAGCGGCCCGCGGGGTTGCCCCAAAGGCTTCGCGAACCAGCCGTCGGGGAATGCGCGCGCTCTGGCCGCGGCGGCGACGGCGCCGATGAAAATCGATTTGCTTGCCCCGACCAGGGGGAAGGGGAGGAGCGCGCGGAGAAGAAGCAGGGGAAGGACGAGGACGGGGAAGGGGTAGGCAGGGGGTGATGATGAGGAGGAAGTGGACAAGGAGGAGGAGGAGGATAAATAGAAGGAGGGGGAGTAGGTGAGGGCAGGACGGCGGGCGAGAGGAGAGTGTCCGTCAGGGCGAACAGGAAAAGGGTAAGGGCAATCTAAACAGATTCTCATGTGGGGTCCTTCCGTCGGAGTAATTCTGGTCACACGAGCTGGGACAGGGCGGGGGGGGGGCTGGCGGCTATGTGGTCGCCGTCGCCGCCCCGTCGCCGCCTCGTCGCCGCCGGTCGCCTGGGCCCGCCTGGGCCTGGCTTGCGGTATGTCGGCAATGTGGCCGCCGTCGCCGCCCTGTCGCCGCCTCGTCGCCGCCCGTCGTCTGGGCTTGGTTTGCGGTCTGGCGGCTATGTGGCCGTTTTTGCCGCCGTCGATCGTCGCAGCTGCTCAGCTTGCACGTAGCTCGCGCCGCAAATATTTATTCACATAGCCTGCGCCACATTTATAGAGCCACGTATATTGCTTAACGTTGCGTGCAACACAGAGATTGCACCACATAGATTGCTTGAGTGATCTTGAAGCTTATAAGGTGCACCACGTGTATTGATAGCACCGCAAAGATTGCACAGCATAGCTTACATCACATCTGTTGCACCAGACAACTTGCACCACATATTTTTCACCACGTAACTTGCACTACATCGACAGGTAGCGCGCATCACAAAGTTTGCACCACACATACTGGGCAATCGATGTTTATTTGTTGCACTACATATCGTACTCCACGCAGCTCACACAACATATATTGCACCACCTATGATATCCACATGGATGGCACCACATACATTACATCACGTAGCTCGCACCACATGGCTTGCACCACATAATTTGCACCGTAAATATTGCGCCACGTGCCCAGACCACGTAGCTCATACCACACATATTGCACCACATATCATGCACTTCGTAGGTACCATCACAAATAATACACCACCTACCTCGCATCACAGCTTGCACTACATAGATGTGTGCCTACGTTGGCTAACATTCGACCACGTTGCCCGATTGTGCAGGCTATCCCAGGCGATCGGGGGCAAGACTGGTGTTGTCACCAGCAGCCTTGGGCGCTCTAACGGATCGCGGCCGCTCCGTCCAGAACCCCCGGGAGGGAGCATGGGAGAGGGATTCAAGGGGAATGCCCTCGTTCCTATGAATACGGGCCTTCCGGTCAAGCGCAGGCGAGGACAAAGAGGGGCTTGACGGGGGGAAGGCGAGGGAGGAGGGGGAGGATGAGGAGAACTGGGAGGATCGCGCGCCACTGTTGGAAACGAGAAAACGAGAAAACGTCCGACGGGTCTAAAACGACCCTGGGACAGGGGGGCCATCGGAGAGGACTTTTTCGTCACCTCACCCCGCTATGGGGCCACGAAACATGTGAGGGAGGTGCAGAAATAAATAGGGAACCGCACGTGGAGCCTCCCGCTGGGGCCTTCGGTGGATCTCCTTATGGGGCCACGAACCGTGTAATTGGTATGGGAGCCGCATATGGGCCCTCCCACTGGGCCTTTCGGTGGAGCTCCCTCTGGGGCCACGAAGCGTGTAATGGGCGGAGAACCGCATGTGGATCTTCGCAATGGAGCCTTCGGTGGAACTCCCTATGGGGCCACGACGCGTGCGAAGGTTGTATGGGGCCACGAAGCGTGTGAGAGGTGTGCCGACATGAGAGGGAAATCGCATGTGGCTTTCCTGTGGCTTTGGAATGCTATCGAACGCGACGCGGCGAGACAGCAAATCTAATGTCGAAATCTTCCGTTGGGTTTGTGGACGGTTTGGGCCTCTCGGGGGCAACCCTGGGAAACTCTGTAGCCACTTCGGCCCGTTCCAACGTTCCTCATGGGGCCTCTTGGAGGCATGTTGGAGGCCATATCCACTGCAAGTCGAACCTTGATGTGCGATTTTCGGGGCCGTCCTCGACTACCTGGGGCCCCCTCGAGCCCATCATCTGAGATATTGGACGCTCTGTGTGTCTTGCCCCCCCCAGTCCAGACCTCGGGCAGGGAGCGTGGAGGGTGTTCAAGGGCAACAGGAACTTGAGTGTTGAGTCCCGACCTCGGGCGGCGCTCTATTTGCCGTGGCCCCCTTGCCCAAACCTTCGGGCAGGGGCAATGGAGGATAGGCTCGAGGGGGGAAACACTTGTTGGGTGCTCAAGAAGACCCCGCGCGTTGCGCGCTTGACCCTGCGCTCATCCGCTCTCCCACGACAGGTGTGAGCGCGCTGAGTGCGCTCACGCTTGTCGTTGGAGAGCGGATGAGCGCGGGGTCAAGCGCTTGACCCTGCGTTAATCCGCTCTCCCACGACAAGCGCGAACGCTCTGAGTGCGCTCGCGCCTGTCGCGAGAGAGCGGAGGAGCGTGGGGTCAAGCGCCCAACGCGCGGGGTCTTTCGAGCCGGCTGGCTCATGAAAAGACGCCGCGCGTTTCGCGCTGAACCCCGCGCTTCCGGGGGGGGAACCGAAAAGACCCCGCGCTTCCAGGGGAGGGGGGGGGCGAAGAGACCCCGTGCGTTTCGCGCTGAACCCCGCGCTTCCAGGGGGGGGGCGAGGGGGGGGGGGGCGAAAAGACCTCGCGCGTTTCGCGCTGAACCCCGCGCCTGAACCCCGCGCTTCCAAGGGGGGGAACCCAAAAGACCCCGCGCGTTTCGCGCTGAACCCCGCGCTTCCAGGGGGGGCGAAGGGGGGGGGGCGAAAAGATCCCGCGCGTTTCGCGTTGAACCCCGCGCTTCCAGGGGGGGGGGGGCGAGGGGGGAGGGGGCGAAAAGACCCCGCGCGTTTCGCGCTGAACGCGCGGGGAATTGCGCGCGCGACGTTGACGACGACGACGACGACGATGACGACGACGACGACGACGACGACGACGACGACGACGGCGACGACGACGACGACGCACGACGACAACGACGACGACGACCACGACTACGACGACCGACGACCGACGACCGACGACCCACGACCGACGACCGACGACCGACGACCGCGACCGACGACCGACGACCGACGACGACGACGATGACGACGACCGACCACGACGACGACGACGACGACGACCGACGACGACGACGACGACGACGAGCGTGACGACGACACGACGCGGGCGAAAACGAGGAGGAGGGGAGGAGTAAATGTTGCCGAAGGGGGGGGGGGTGGGGGCCTTGGCCTTGCGTAGGCGCCGCGCAGCACGGGCGGGGACCCGACCGACTGCGATGAATGAGTAAATGAATGTTGCCAGATGTTGCCAGTCAAGGCCAAGGGGGGGGGCTGCGTAAGCGCCGTGCAGTAGGCCAGGGATGGGGTACGCCGAAGCCGACGACGACGAGGACGACGACGACGACGACGACGACGACGACACGACGACGACGACGACAGTGACGACGACGACGACGATAACGTCGACGACGACCGACGACCGACGACCCACGACCGACGACGACGACCGATGACGACGACGACGACCACGACGACGACGACGACAACGACAGCGACGACGACGACGAGAACGGCCGGCGACGACGACGACGGCGACGATGACGACGACGACGACCGACGACGACGACGACGACGGCGACGACGACGGCGACGACGACGACGACGAGCCACGACGACGACGACGAAACGACGACGACGACGAGCCACGACGACGACGAAACGACGACGACGACGACGACGACGACGAAGGCGGCGGCGGCGGTGGCGGCGGCGGCGGCGGCGGCGACGACCATGACCACGACGACGCGATGACGACGACTCGTCCTGTTTTGACGACGGCGACGACGACGACGAGCGACAAGCGACGACGACGACACGCGGACGACCGCGACGACGACCCACGTAGAAGGGGACTGCGACGACGACGGCGACGGTGACGGCGACGACGACTGTGGCGGCAGGACTCAACCAGCCGACGACGACGACGACGGCGAAAATGAAAACCACAACGCATTAACAAAGGTGCCCCCCTGGCTCCATACTAAAACCTGCCGAGGACGACGACGACGGCGAAAATGAAAAACCACAACACGTCAACAAAGTTGCCCCCTTTGGTTCTGGACTGAACCTGCCGACGACGACGACCACGACGAAAATAAAAACCACAACACGTTCACAAAGTTGCCCCCCAGGTTTTGGACTGAACCTGCCGACGACGACGACCACGGCAAAAATGAAGACCACAACAGGTTAACAAAGTTCCCCCCTGATTCCGGACAGCTTGCCGACGACGACGACGACGACCCGAAAATGAAGACCACAACACGTTAACAAAGTTCCCCCCTGGCTCTGCTGACGACGATCACGACGACGGCGAAATTGAACACCACAACGCGATAGCAAACTTGTCCCCCCTGGTTCCCGACTAGACCTGCCGACGACGCCGGCGGCGGATAGCAGTGAACAGATAGCGTAGGCTCAAGAATTGGGGCTGATTGTGCTTGGAACGGCATTCCAAAATCTAGGGGTGAATGCTTTTGGAACGGCATTCCAAAACCTGGGGCTGAATGTGTTTGGAACGCTATTCAAAAATCTATGGCTTCAACCTCAGCCCTCCAGGACGTCCTGGAGCACCCCAGTCCGCTGGACCGCCCAGGGGCCCGCGAAAGTGGCGACAGCTGCGCAGTTCGTAGGCGTCCCATTCTAATCGCCGTGGGACACCACTCCGCTGGACCTCCATGTGGCCTACGATAGTGGCGACAGTTTTGCAGTTCGCAGCCCCCACGGAAGAGAAGCAAGAGGCAGGACGACGATGACATAGAGGAGGGAGGAAGGGGAAGGAGGAGGACGAGGGGTCTTGGAGACCGCAGTGTTCATACGCGCTCCCGGGCGTGAAAAAGACGAGGCGAGCCCGGAAACATAGCTGACCTGAAACATAGGCACTCAATTGCGAAGATGTCTCACACAAATGCGGATGCGCAGCCCTGCCCAGGCACCCCAAGTTGACCCCGCGATCCTGATGCGACCCCGCGGTGGCTCCAAGCTGACCCCAGTAGCCGACGGATGACGGCGACGAGTGGGGGTGGGCGATCCACCCAGAGGGCGGAGTCTGAAGCGCGGACAGAGTCTGAACTCAACGATCCTGGCATACAGACTCTGGGAATGAAGCAAGCATCTGTCCGCTTCATCATGTGATGCTCTGAAAATATCAGATATGGATTGCGTGGCAATCTGGAGCGCGTACTTGGCATGTATGGCCATTGCTGAGAGGGGAAGGGGGCCAGGAAGAGTAAATGAGGAACACTTCAGAGTGGGAAGCCGAGTGGCCCTGCTTAGTGAATGCTCAGTTCTGTGCCTTTTCATGCGCAGGCGGATCCTTTTTTCCCATCCTGTGATCGCGGAGTGATGCGTCTAAGGTAGTAAACCATGTAAGTAGGCCTTCAAGAAGTGATGTGTTTTAAAAGCAGGCTCCGAGTCGCGAACCGCTTGAGGCCAGACGCGCACTACTCGGTGGAGACTCTCATTCTGGCCACATCAGTGTACGTGAAGTGTGAACGACGATTGTGCGAATCGACGGAGCGAATCGAGTCGTACACAGTTTCTCAAACATGTAGCTGAAATTTGCTGGGCACTAGCGGTTCTGGAGCGTCGTCACGCCGAGGGAGACCAGAGCTACTGAGCCTCTTTCCATTCTACGGGACTCCCAAGACTGCGCTTCGGTAACTCTCTGAAGCCTTGCTACTGAAGCTGCCAGGGCCTCTTTGATGACCCTCGTCGACCCAGAATGGGACCTCTTAACCTCCGCCACCCATGGCGAGGTATCCAGGCTAGGCAGCGGGTGGTCTTCGAATCGGTGATGAGAAGCTCGTAGCCAAGCTAAGCCATCGAGCACTTTGTGAAGCTACGAGGCCGATGATTTATGACACTCTGCATGTAGGATAGAAACCAGAGGCTGCGGTGCATAGTGTAGCACCTGCCCAAACAGGCGCACACTTGAAACGCGAAGCATCGAGCTGGCGAGCGCCCTTCTGGCCTTCGCAAGAACCTCCCTGTCCGTAGGTTCCCCCGCCTCGTACCTCGGACATCGCATGCTTGATCTACACATGCGAACGTACTCAGCCTGAAACCTCCCCCTCTCCGATTTGAGCAGGCCGTGCCAAGCACCGGCTTGAGTACATCACCTCTTTGACCGAGAGCGGGTCGGGAAAAATTAGCTTGGGGGCAATGTCCTTGCCTGGCGCCTTAAGCACAGCCTTGCGCAAAGTACTGAGAGCAACGTTGGTCTCGCGGATCCTATACGCTAGCTCGGGCCCCATGACGGCTTTGTCATCTAACCAAGTCCCCAGGTAAACAGTGTTTTTGACAACCGAAGTGGCGTTGTCGCACAGCAGTCCAGAGACGTCTATAGTACAGTGGGCTCTTGCTCTCGAACTTGTTCCCTCTTGAACTTGATGGCCCCGGGGTCTCGCACGTCTGGCAATATTTCCTTCTTGCGACAGGCCTCAGCCCTACAGGCACAAACGCGTTAGTGACGATCCTGCAAATGTCGGCAAGTTTGAAAAGATTTCGGCATGCTTAGGAATGAACAACAAAACCAGAGTCGTCGGCATAGACTATGCCTGGCACTGGTACCTCAACGTCGCTAGGTTCCCTACTAAGCCAAGACGTCGTATTCGACAAGTTTCGGCGGCAACCCCTCACGCTGTAAATCCTGTGTAGCCTTAGCCGTAACCTCGGCAATGATGAACATACAATTCGCATCACCAAAAGGAGTGCCTGGCCTGGTGCCTTGGTGCGGAATGGTGATACGCTCAGCTCCTGGAATCCGGAAACGTCCTAAGCAAAACGCTTCCTCCACCATAGAGGCGAAGTGCACGTCCAAGTCATGCCTGTGCAAAGTGGGGACCTGTCTCAACCTATCCAAGAGCATAGGGAGGGAGGAAGGTGAGATTCCAACATTCTCAAGAAGCAATCGCAAACATTCTGGCCTTGTGCCAGTGGCTAGTACAAGCTCCCTGCCTGAGGAGTAAAATGTATTGACGAGGTCAACAAAACCAAAGGCAATTTGTTTGCGAGACGCAATGGCAAACTTGTGGAACACGGGCACGCAAAACCGCCATGGGCGTCCCTTTCCTTGGATTGCACGCGTATTGCGTACTGCCAATTGCTTTTTTGAGCACCTGCATGAGCCTGGCCCTCAAGTACGAGTTTAAAGTTTACCCAGATGTGAGCAGATAAGGATGTGCCTGGAAGAGGATGTCGCATAAACGTTCTCGTTACCAGTAGGAATGGGTGGCAGATCTCTTCTCTTCCATTGAGCAGGCTCCGACGGCAGTAGAGGATTTGAACACAGGGGGTCATAAGCTGCAGCTAAGGCGAAGGCGCATGCTCTCACGAATGATCCGACTTGTCCCTCTACGCGCTGCAGCTCGACGTGTCCCTCTAAGCGCTTTTTCGAACTCGAAATAAGTCGGAACTGAGAAATCTTACGGTCACCAACGAGATGGGTGGGAAGTCTGCTTAGGAAAACTTGGGAAAACATTGAAGGGGACATTTGCGCCGCCATTTCTTGACTCCCAAAGTGCTCTAGCCAACGACTGCTTCTGGCACGGTGGGGGCTGTAGTACCACCCGGCATCCTTGCGCTAGCTATGCCTTTTGCCTGACGCACCGAGTGCCCTGAGGGGAGCAAACGCTGTAGCATGATCTCTCGCCGACTACGCGTGGGATACATTTGAGCACCGCGATCTTATCCCCTCCTGTCGCACGCAACTGCTGACATCTGTTACTGCATCCCTGAGAAGCCCAAACTGACTGGGTGGGAAGCGAATTGCTAGCAACCTGTGCTCATGGTACAAGTCTGTCAACAAAAGGGTGGTACTAGACCCCATGAAAACGTCTGAGGCCTTGATGGCCAAACGGTTGCGCTTGTCGCGCGCCTTGACTGTCCAGATTTGAACGAGAAGAGATCGTGATTTGCCGCTAACAAGCTGATCAATCCTGCCGAACTCAGCCACAAGGTGCTGATACGACGCTGGCGCGGCGAAGCATTCCTGAAGACAACTACGGGAGGCGCCCCCTCGAAAGAAGCCCCCTATGAAGTGTGCAAGGAGGAGCCGCGCTCAATCCTTGTAGCTTTTGCACACTACTGCACGTCCACTCGCATTTGTGTTGAACGCAAAAACGAGGGCCCCATTTTGAAAAGGATCCGTCCTCCATCGAATTGTTGCGCTAATTTCGACGTATGGTCCAATGGTCATAATGCGTGGGGAACTCAAGCGACAGCCCCACTTTGAAAAGGATCCGCCATGGACCTGACAACCTATTGGAAGCTTTAAGACGAACGTGCGCGGCGCTACGGCGAGAGCCACATTTTGACAGCGGCCCGCCGTCCATCCATGTACTTGCTGAAAGCTTTTAAGACGAATGTGCGCGACGCCAAGGCGAGAGCCATCTTTTGGAAACGATCCGCACTCCTTCCTTACAGTCGTTGGGAACTTTGGAGACGGAATTGCGCTGTGCTGAGGTGAGAGTCGCATGTTGAAAACAACCCGCCTTCCATTTTCGCCCGTGTTAGAGATTCCAAGCTTCAGGGTCATAAGCGGTGAGGAAGTCTCAGGCGAAACGCCCAGATGCTCTACTGACAGGTATGGTGGTTCGACCAGGGAGAGTTATGATTTAGGAGGATGGATGGAGGAGAGGGGGTTCGATTTCTTTTTGCGGGGGAGATGGGCGGGGCTGGGGGGACAAGGAGGGGTACGGAGGCCAGGGCGATTGTTCGTCCGTTCCCCTTGGCGCGCTTCTCCTCCTGCTCCTGCTGCGGCCACGGGTAAGAGTGACCATCCGCCAGGGTGCCCTTCAATGCGCAGCTTTTGGAGGGGGGTGCCTGGTGCCACACCCGAGCACGCGCGCCGCTACTTTCCCGTCGCATGCAGCGATCGGCAGAAGCAAGCCGCGCACCAGAGGACTCTCGCTTATGGGCATTCTTCCGTGGACGGTCGAGCCTGATGAGCAGGCCGACCCTGCCAAATCGAGGGCAGCCTTCTGTCCTGCGCTCCTTGGCCCACGCCCGCTGCACTCCTGTGGCAGTGTGCCCCCCCGGCAGATACTTTCGTGTGGCCGATCCTGCTGCTGCGGGCACGTCCTCCGCCGCGCTCGTCGATGGCCGCGCGCCCGCCTGCCGAGGAGCGCGCGGAGCTCTCGCCAGAGCTGCTGAAGTCCCTGGACCCGCCGGAGCTCGACGTGCACAACAAGGCGGGGCTGTCGAGCATGATGATCTCGATGATGACGACGACGGCGACGATGACGATAGCGGTGAAGATGACGATGGTAAGGACGCGGAGGAGGAGGGGGCGGAGGACGAAGAGAGGACCGAAGATGGGCGAGGGAAGGGATGATGAGGAGAAGTAGAAGGTGGACTTGATCCAAGGGCTGTCGTCCACTGCGTTCACCTGTTCGGTGGTGTCGTGGGTGCGGTACAGCTTGCACGAGGGTTAAGAACCACTCTAGTTTTGGAGGTGAATGTAGCCTTAAGCTCTTTGTCTGGGGTATCTGTATGGGGTATTAAGTCTTCGGCGAAGGAAATCGTGTTCTTGATTTGCGTTCTTGTGGACATGCTTCGTCCGTGATGAAGTATATTGTGATCCTCGTGGCGGCGCTGTTCCGGGCCTCTCGGGGCCTTGGGGGCCTTCTGGCAGCTTCGGAGGCTATCTTTGGCAGAGGGGGTCGAACTCTCGGTTCGGGCTGCCTCTTGTGGGCCTCTTGAGGGCTTCTTGAGCCCTCTTGGGGTCCTCTTGGGCCGTCTTGGGGTCCTCTTGGATCGTTGTGGGGCCCTGCTGGGAGCCTCTTTGGATGTCTTGGGACGGTCGTTGGGTCCTCTTGGGCCGTCTTGGAAGGTCAGAACCCCGAAAAGGCGAAAATCGCCACGGACGCCGGCCTCCCTGCGAGTTCGGTTGGTGCCCTCGCGCGAGACGAAGGGCAAACGGCAGACGCGCTGCCAGGCAGGTATCCTGGGACGTTTTCCACACCCCACACCACCTGGCCAGAGCACCAGCTGAACGGGGTAGGGAGGGCGGGAAAAACAAGCTGATCCCAGGCGACGCCTTCGGCCGGCCACTGGCTGGTCTCCAGACGAGGGGTATTATCGAGCCGCGTGGGTTTACCTTGTCCAGGCAGGGGGCCCGTCCCTTGTCCAGGGACTGCGGCTGCTGCGTGGGTTACTCCTTGTCCAGGTAGGGACCCGTCCCTTATCGAGGAACTGCGGCCGACTCGGGGCTTGCCTTATCCAGGCAGGGACCCACTCCCTATCGGGGAGCAATCGGGCTCGCATTGCCTTACCCAGGCAGGGGGGTGCTCCCCATCAGGGAGCCGAGTGCAGACGTGAGCGCCTGGCTCCCTGTCGAGGAGCCGTTTCGGGAGCGCCCAGAAGCGAGAGAACGAACGCCTGTCTGTGCCGGCGCGCCCTCTCGCGGGCACTGGAACCGCGCCCTTGGAGCACGCAGCGTGAGCAGCGGCAGCACAGCGGCGGCGGCACAGCGGAGGAAGGCGAGGAGACCGCAAGCCCGCTATTGCAGGCAGAAGGCGAGTAAGCGGAACAGGCAACCGCCCCTCGCCATTTTCCTACCCCAGAAACGAAAGATTCAGGGATTATGAAAACGCAAACATCTTG
>CAUYUJ010001511.1:0-15000 GCA_963575745.1 Prorocentrum cordatum | reverse complement strand
TGAGCTGGAGGAGTTGTAGGAGTTGGAGGAGTTGGGAGGATGAGGAGGAGGAGAAGGAGGAGGAGCAGCAGGAGGAGGAGCTGGAGGAGGAGGAGGAGGAGTTGCAGGAGTTGGAGGAGAAGGAAGAGGAAGAGGAGGAGGAGGAGGAATAAGATGGTTACGAACAATAAGAGTACTACTAGAATTATTTATTCCACTAGTGGAAATAACAGGAATAAGTCGAACCAAACTAACTCGATTACTGATAGTAATAAACACGACATGGCAGCAACACTATGAAACTAATTGTATTACTGCTATCAAGAGCAAGGTTAATGATACTAAGACTAAGACTGATCATATGGAGCATTTTAAGAAGACGACGAATAATCATAATACGAATACTAGTGCGAATAATGAGACTAGTAATAACATTAAGGCGAACACGACGATCAGCAATGATAATAGCAATGGTCGGAATGGTTATGCAATGGTAATGCCGATAATAAGAGCAATGCTTATCATACGACGACGATGAGTAACAACATTAACAATAATAACACTCTCAATAAGTATTCAAACAATAATACTGTAAGAGAACAAACAGAATAATGACAAGACAATGCGAACACTCACAGTAATACGCAATACGAATAATAACACTGCGCGCACTACTAATAATACTACGAGTAAGAAGAAACATAAACACATACGAATAATGATCAGACGAATTGTACAATAATAGTGCTACTAGGAATAATTCGACGACTAATCATTAACATGGAACGCACTCATATTAGTATTAAAACTAGTAAGAATAATGCTACTACTCGCACTAATACCTAATACTGATAGTAAATTCAATCATTGAAGAAAAATAGTACACATGATGATAATAAGAAGACGCACAAGAAGAGGAGGAGGAGGAGGAGGAGGAGGAGGAGGAGGAGGAGGGGCGAGCCTGGAAGCTCCGCTTGCTTTTCGCCTCCCCTGGCACTCGACGCGAACAGCCGGCAGCGGAGACCTTGGACCGCGCGGCGCGCCAGCAGGCGGGCGAGACGGCCTGGGAAGAGCGCTCCCTCGCCGTCGCCGCTCTCTTGCGGCTCCTTGAGGAGAGCGCTCACGGGGGCCCCTGGGGCAGGGGAGCAGCCGGCGGAGGCGGGCATTTCGAGCGCTGGCGGGTCGTGCTCGCCCATCGCCAACCGCGCCGGCCGTCTTCTGGGCGGGCCCCGAGAGCACCGCCGCGGCCCTGGCGCTGGCGAAACTCACGCCGCTGCGGAAGCCATGTGGCGGGTTCGGCCCGTCGCCACGCCAAACACATCCCAGCGGCAGGTGGTCTGGTCGCTGGTGGCGCCCCGCAAGCACGGACGGAGGTTGAGGAGGAGGAGGAGGAGGAGGAGGAGGAGGAGGAGGAGGAAGAGAGGCATGGTGGGAGGGAGAGACGGGAGTGGGGCGACGGGGAGGCCACGCGTGCGTGCGCGAGTGTTTTGGGCTTCCCTTGCGAGGCTTCAGCTGCACCTGAACCTCAAGCGCTTCCCCTTCGACACCCAGCGCCTGCCGTCGCCTCGGCTTTCCTCGTTGTGGAGGAGGCGGTCGGTGACGATGACGATGATCATGACGATGACGATGACGACGATGATGATTATGATAATGATGATCATCATGGTGATGATGCTGATGATTGTGCTGATGAGGATGATGAAGATGATGATGATGATGATGATGATGATGATGATGATGATGATGATGATGATGATGATGATTATCATGTGGATGATGATGATGAAGATGGTGATGGTGATGGTGATGATGAGTCTGAGGATAATTATGAATGAATGACTGAGTCAATGAATGAACGAAAGGATGGATGGATGATGATGATAACAATAATGATTATGATGATTTTGATGACGATGGTGGTGGTGGTGATGATGATGGTGATGATGGTGGTGATGATGATGCTGCTCATGATGCTGATTATGTTGATGATGATGCTGATGCTGATGCTGATGATGCTGATGATGACGACGATTCTGCTGTTGACGACGGCGAAGATGATGATGCTTCGATGCTAATGGTGCTGATGACGATTATTATCATGCCGCTGGTAGTGGTGATACTGACTATGTGAAGTAGTATTACCAATATTACTGTGACGACGATAATGATACCGATGATGGTGATGATGATGCTGATCATGATCATGATGCTGATGCTGAAGACGCTGATGCTGATGATGATGATGCTGATGATGATGATGCTGTTGTTGATGATGATGATGATGATGCTGGTGATGATGCTGATGCTGTTGCTGATCGGTTTGCTAATGCTGATGCTGCTGCTGATGATGATGACGATGCTGATGCTGGT
Organism: Prorocentrum cordatum; assembly: GCA_963575745.1. Lineage (NCBI taxonomy): Eukaryota > Dinophyceae > Prorocentrales > Prorocentraceae > Prorocentrum > Prorocentrum cordatum. Next base: position 12,651 of record CAUYUJ010001511.1, on the reverse strand, counting down.
GGTGGTGACGATGCTCATGCTGATGATGAGGATAATGTTAATGCTGATGATGATGATGATGCTTCTGCTGATGATGATGGTGAGACTGATACTGATGACGATGACGATGACGATGGCGACGAAGACGCAGACAATGCCGAAGAATACGATGACGATGATGCTGCTGATGATGATGATGATGATGATGATTCGTATTATCCTGCTGATTCACCTGATGCTGATGCTAATATTAATGATTTCGATGATGATGCTGGTGCTGATGGTGATGGTGATGGTGATGGTGGGCGTCGTGATGATGGCGATGATGACGATGACGATGATGATGATGATGATGCTGATGATGATGATGCTGATGATGATGATGACGATCATGGTGGCGGTGATTGTGGTGGTGTTGGTGATGATGATGATGATGATGATGATGATGATTATCGTTTGTTGTGCTGATGATGTTGCTGATGTCGTCGATGATGTGATGGTGATGCCGATGGTGCTGATGATGAAATTGATGGCGACGACGGTGGTGACGACGACGATGCTGATGATGGTGATGGTGGTGGTGATGATGTTGATGATGATGATGATGATGATGCTGATGCTGCTGCTGCTGATGATGATGATGAGGATGATGAGGATGATGATGATGATGATGATGATGATGATGATGATGATGATGATGATGATGATGATGATGATGATGATGACGGTTCTGGCCCAGCATTTTGGTGGGGACTGTTCGATGGGGGCATGGGAGTCCGTCACGTGTAACCTTTCGTGTCCCAGGCTCGGGGGAGCCGTGATGGTGATAATGGGGGTGGCGGTGGTGGTGGAAGCGGTGGTGGTGGTGGTGGTCAGGAGGAGGAGGAGGAGGAGGAGGAGGAGGAGGAGGAGGAGGAGGAGGAGGAGGAGGAGGAGGAGGTGAGGCAAGTCGGCCCGGCTGGAGATGCTCATATCGGCGGCTGCAAAAGTTACTGATGAAGAGAAGGCTGCACTGGCGATGCAGGTGACGGCGTTGGTGCCAGCTGTCCCAGCCGTCTCGCAGGCCAAGCCTCCGAAGAAGTCAAGCTTTCACAGCCGCATTTTCGGCCCGCTCTTCTGGCATTCATAATTCGTTCGTTGCTGCGCTGGCCTCGATTCCAGGAGGCATGGACGCCCTCCACGGTTTTGCATGCATGGAGGTGCAGGGTGCCTGTAGCTCCGCAGACCACGGGCTGTGGCGCGCAGGCTGTCTGGAGCCCGCCGACAGTGGCGAGAGGCAGCCTGCCGACCCTGACTTGGCGCCAACGTGCAAGTTGCGTCCACTGGCGCAGACAGAGGTGCCTGTGCAGTGCGGTGCAGAGCAGATCCGATCGCGCGTGGAGGCCGCACGCGCCCCACAAGTGGAGACGGCGATTGAAAACATGCAATGCGACACACCCCTTCTGAGACATGAACACTGCAGGCAGGCTACTGCGAGGTCATGAAGTTCACAGAATCGTCCTCGGAACTTGCTCGATGCAAGGGGTCTCACTGACGAGTGCGTTCACGAGCTGCGCACCCACCTGGAGGCCCGACAGCTCGCGGTGGTCACCCCAGACTGGCCAGTTCGTACTGTCAGGCTGCTCAGGGCCTGGTTGGAGGACATGGAGCGCACGGAGTAGACAGCTGCGGCCCCTTCCCGGACCATGCCAAGAGGATTGCGAAGGAAACCGCCGACGCTATCGGAGAGCTCGACCTGGAAGACGCGCGCGCGGCCTGTTCTACCGCTCCTGTGCGCTGCAGGCAGCGGCCCGGAATTGCTTGCGCGTTGCTGCATTAGCTTCGGTGCGGTGGTCGCAGGGCCGCGTGCGCGTGTGGCAGCGCATGCCCGAGGGGACCGGGGCCGCCGATTAGTCTTGGCGTGGCGTTTTTCAGGGCTCCCGGCTGGCTCATGTCATCTTCGCTCCAGATTTGGAGGCTGCCTTTGAGGAGGCGCCAGACCTTGCTCCCGCTTGGAAAGGCGTGGCGAACGACACATCTTTGTCGGGTGCGCTGCGGGGCTGGATCAAGGCATGGCCGAGCCTGGAAGCCACGCCAGCGCGGCAGTACCACAAACTGGCACCGTCAAAGGCGCGCGTCGCGCCCGCATGGGGCGCTGCTGAGGCGGGAGTTGCAGTCGACGGTGACCCTGCCGTCCAAGCGTGTGTCGATGTTGTGCCGAGGAGCTGTGATGGCCTGCCCATGTTCGGGTCGGCGGGCGCAAGGCAAGTTCACGACGGCCCTGGGGCCATGTGCAGTGGTCGCCACGCCAACCGCCTTGCGCGTTCACACTGCGTGCGCGCACCTTGCCAAGCGCCGTGACATGATTAGAGCCCGGGTGCGCGAGAAAGTTGATCAGGCAGTGGGCACTCTTCCAGCAGTCCGTCTCGCACGGGCTCGAGTTCGACATGCGTCTGTGCCCCTGGGAGTACTTGGAGTGGCGCGCCGCCCGCCTCCGCCGGGCGTGCGCAGAGACCTTGGAGCTGCGCGTCGGCTTGCCACTTGACGAGCAGGCCGCCGAGCAGGCAAGCCTACCTGGCGCCTTTGGCGGCCCATCGTTGGGGCTGTCGACGGAGCTCCGCGCGGCTGCGGCGTTTCGCGCAGCGGGGGGGGGCCCGCCGCGCGGCAGTTGCGCGGTTGTCGCAGGAGATGGGCAGGTCGATCAATGCTGTTTTGATATTCTCGGTCGCGATACGGCACGTCATCTCGGTTTTGCTCGCCTGAACCACGAAGGCTCCGGTGCGAGGGGGGGGGGGGGGCGCAGCTGGAGCAGTGAAGTTTCCAGGTGGTGGAAGAGTATTTGACGGCTTGCTGCGCGTGCGTTCATGTGTAATCCGCGGAGTCCATGGATGCCTTCAAATTCCAAGCGGGGTGGCGCGTGGACTGGGTGATCGGCGACGGAGATGGGGTCTGCGTGTGGTCGCTGGCGCGGCTCGACAGTGTCCGCGCGTGCGCTGCGCGCAGGAATGCCGGGGGGGATGTTGGGGAGTGGGGAACGGGCGAGACCGAGCCGTGGTGCCGCGTCGTCGCGCGCGGCAAGTCGCGGTCTCGCTCCAGGTCACCGCGAGCAGCAGTGCCCCGAGGCAGGGTGCCGAAGCGGAGCGCGGCGTCCCGGGGCGGGCAGGGCGCGCGCGACAGCAGTGGGGGCGCGCGCGACGGAGTGGGCGCGGATCACTTGGCGCGTATGAGTGGCTGCGCGAATTCGACGCTGCCGCGTCCTCGTCGTGTCGCCGGGAAGGCGGGGGGCGAGTGCGGGTGAATCTGGGGACGTGCCAGAGCGCGCTCGCGGCGCACTTGGGCTTCGACGCGGGCGGCGTCGGCTCCCCTGGCGCGGCGGCGCGATCGCGGGCCCGCGCGGGAGATGTCCTGGGAGCTCTGGAGGCGCGATTCCAGGGCAGAGGGGGTCCTCGCTGGGGAGGTGGGTGAACGGTGTGAGCCAGGGCCAGAGGGAGTTGGCGCCCCAGCGCCGCGCGCGGTTCGACGCGCTCGTGGACCGCCGAGAAAAGTGAAACGCCAGATCCCGCGCGATGTTGGGCCGCATCGCGGAGCGCGTGGAGGTGCTCGACGAGTTGCCGAAGCAGGGTGCAGAGGGCGAGACCGCGCTTGCCAGATGGGTCAACAATGTTACCGCTGGCACCGCCGTGCTGATCGAGGAGAACTAGGCGTGGATCAACGCGCTGGTGAACAGGCGCGCGTGGCGGCGGCGCGCGGCGCAAGGGCGCGCGCTCGACGTGCGGGCGTTCGTGGAAAAGCACGGACGCGCTCCGCTGCGCTTCTTTGTGGACGAGAACCCGCGCGAAAGGCGGCTGGCGAGGTGGGTTGACAGTGTGCGCGATCGCAGTTTCCAGGGCTCGGAGGACCGCTGGCGTGCGGGGCTGGAGGTCATTCTGGGCGCTGAGTGAAGAGCGCCCCTCGACGACGTAATTCGGCGTGCCGTGGGATGGCGCTTTGTGCGCAGTCGGCCCATCCTGATCAGAGCATTCCAGACCCCGGACCAGTCGCGCGTCCTTGGGTTGCAGGCCAGAAACGAGGCTTGCGTGTCCCAGACGCCCCCGCAGGCCCCGACACAGTCCGCGTGCGTCTCGCAGTCGCCTTCCCCCGGCGAGGCTGCCGTCGTGTAGGCGTAGTTCCCGCCGTTGCGAGCCTGCCGAAATTGCGCTGCTTGCCCAGGGACTGGCCCGTCGGCTGCAGATAGCAAATCACCGTGGTCACTGACCGTGCAGACCGACCAGCTGGCGCGGCGGAACCGCGAAGAGGTGGTCGAGGTCGATCCATCGGTGAAAAGCTTGCCAGACCTTTACCGATCGGCGGCTTTCAAACAAACGAGTGCGACATTCACCTTCGCCTAGAGCTGGAGGGGCCAACTCCAGAGACTGCGACTGCCGCTGGTGGGGTGCCACCTTGCGTCTTGGGCGTCGACCTCGCTGGCGTGGCGATGCGCCCTGGTTTCCCAGCGAGGGGGCGTGTGCCCGCGGGCGCCCGGAAGGCGCGGGACATCAGGACCCTCGAGGCCAGTGGCGCGAATGCAACCGCCCACGCGACAGAGGCGCGCGCTCCAGACGATTTAGAGAGCACGAGCCGCAGTGCGTTTTTCCAAACATCACAGGTGCTGGAGAGCCCCTCGCGCGCTTCACACCAGACTGCGGCGGTGCTTTTCGCAGTAGGTCGCTGGCCCCAGAACTGGAGCAGCGTATGTCGTCTGTGGCGCGGTATCCCGAGCGGATCGAACCAATCCTCCTGCGCCTTTTGCGATGGGTATTCGGAGGGGCTGGGTCGCAGTTTAACTGCGTCAGGGGCCTGGCGGCCATGTGCGCCATAGTGAAGCATGTCTTTGCCGTTCCAATGCGCCGCTGCAGCGACGGCGCCTGGTGCGTGGGGCGCGCCTGCGTGGCCTCCGGTGCTGCGTGGTTTTTTGCTGGGTATGGATTCGCAACGTATTGCGAAGGCCTTACGGCTGGTGCCGCCGACCTTGAGAACGACGAACATGAAGACGAGGGGGGGGCAGGGGGAGGAGGATGAGTGGGAGGTGGAGGAAGGGTGGAGGAGGTGGACGAGGGAGGAGGAAGGAGGGAGGAGAAGGATGTGAAGGAGAAACTAGAGGAAGAAAAGGAGGCAGAGGAGAGCAGGAGGAGGGGGAGCAGTGTTGGGGAGAAGGAGGAGGAGGAGGAAGAGGAGGAGGAGGAGGCCAGAGGCTTTTCTTAGGACAGCCAGGGTTTCTCTTGGGCCGTCTTGGGCCATCCAGGGCTCCTCTTGCGCCGTCTCGAGGCACTCTTGGATGCCTCCTGGGCAATTTGGGGCTCTCCTGGGCTGTCTTGGGGCAGTTTGGGGGCCCCTTGGGAGCCTCTTGGGGCCTCTTGGGGCTTCTTCGGGGCCTCTTGAGGGCCTCTTGGGGCTGAGAGCTCGAAATGTCCGTTCGGGTCCCCCGTCTGGGCACACTCTTGCAGCCGTCTTGGGGGCCGCCTCTTGGGCCGTCTTGGAGGCGTCTTGGGCCGTCTTGGGGCCCTCTTCGGCCGTTAGGGGGCCTCTTGGGGGCCCTCTTGGGGGCCTCTTGGGCCGTCTCGGGGCGATCTTGGGGGCCTCTTGGGCCGTCTTAGCGCGTCGGGAAACGCAAGAGGCAAGAACGCCCAAATCTGTCAAAAACGTATCGGAAATCAATGAATTTTGCCTCTTGGGGCTCTCGTGGGAAAGCTCCTGGAGGCCTCTTCGGGCGCTTTGCAGGCCTCTTGGGCCGTCTGGGGGCCGTGAAGGCGTCTTGGACAGATCGTTCGGCGATTCGGGGTTCTATTGGACTGTCTTTGGGGCCTCTTGGGGCACTCTTGGCCCGTCTTGGGGCTTTTTTGGGCTCCGGGACTCGGGACTCCCGGGGGGGGCGTCTGACCCCGCCCCTCTCCGGGCCCCCCCCCCGGCGGGGGAGGGATCGAAGGAAAGGGGTTCCTTCGACTCAATTACGACGTTGCTCAAGTTCGCTTTGGCTGGCGCGCTGAGGAGGTCCCTGGGAAAGGGGGGAGCTTCGACGAGCCCAGGGAAAGGGGGGAGGCAGTGAAATGGGGCGACAGAGACGACGACCAACGAATGACGGAGATGACGACTTGAACGGACAAGCCCCTCACACACGCCGACAGGGTCGGCGGCTTTTGTCGGAGCCTCGATCTTCAGAAGTCCGGCTGGCGTGTGGCAGCTGCTCGGGATGCTGGCTGCAGAGGCGGGCTCCATCAGAGGCTGCCTGGGGTGGGCGCGGTCGCCTCTATTCGGCCGCCACGCGGCGCTCGTGCCATCGAAGCGTCGGCAGTTCGATGGCAGAGGGTGGCAGGCCATGCCGGCGCCCCTCGCTGCCTCGCCGCGCAGTTTCTGGCACGGCTTGCGCGAGCAGTCAGGCCGCGAGGCCTTTTTGGATCTTGAATCGTGGCCTTTGTTTAATCGCTTCGCTCATTCCGCCGGCCCGTATTGTGCCATCGCAGGCGTTTGCTTGCGCGTTCGTGGCCTCTTGGAGCCTCGGTGGGGCCGTTTGGGGCCTCTTGGCGCCTCTTTTTAGGCCTCTTGGAGAACTCGGGAGGCCTCCAGGGGGCCTCCTGAGCTCTCGTGACGGTCTCTTGGGGGGCTTTCGGCGGGCTCTTGGCGGTATTTGTTGGTCCTCTTGGGGCCTGGGGCCTGACGTTGTTGGTCCTCTTGGGGCCTCACGGGAGCTTATTAGGGCGTCTTGGGGGTGTCTTGGAGAGTCTCTTGGGGCCTCTTTCGGGGTCCTGGGCGCCTTATGGGGCGGAGGGATCGATTTTTCAGTTCTCGGTTCCCTTCTTGAGCCCCTCTTGGGCCCGTCTTGGGGCCTCTTGGTCCGCCTTGGGCAGCACTTGGGCCGTCTGGGGGGCGCTCTTGGGCCGCTCCGGGGCCGTCTGGGGATTGTCGCGGTGAGCGACGGCGAAGTCACGGGGCGAGTTGCAGCGGGCTGATGGAGGCCCCGTGATCCACAGGTCCGTCCAGTGCTCACCGCCACTGCGGTGCCAGAGCCCTGGATGAGACGGTGGCTTCGCCGCGACCGTGTGGCCGCCATCCAGGAGATCGAAGCGGTGGGCCCTGCGCTGGCGCTGGCTACGTGGCCGTCGCTGTTGCGCAGGTGCGTGCGTGCGTGGACGAGAATCCGCGAAATACTCGTGGATCACGGGCTCGTCGAGGGCCTTTCGCACAGATCGTGCACGCTACCTGGGAGTAGTGCCGGTCTAGTTGCATGCACCCGTGGTGGAATCGGGTGGCCCGAGCTGATGATCCCGTCGAGAAGGCGTCGCGCGGAGATCCCGCCGACCTCTACGAGCAGCGGTGGGTCGTCGTTGACCCGGTGTTGCTGGACATGTGGAGGTGGGACGCAGGCCGGAGTTAGGTCCGGGCAGATAACGAAGATGATTGTTGAGGACCGACTGGTGACATGCTTTCCTTACTTGCCAACGGGAGCCCTGTGAAAATGTCTGCGGCAGCGTGGGCCTCAAACAAGAGCCACCAAAGTGCAAGCGCTGTTTGGGATTCGGGACGCCAGCGTGGGCCCCAGACAGGGTTTGCCCAAGTGCAAGCGCTGTTTGGGAAACGAATCGTAACCGTCGTCGTCGTACACGTCGGCCTGCGCATGCCTCCTTTCCTCCCTCCTCGTTTGTTTGGTAGCAGCACAGGACCAAAGTGTAGGGCGCGCAGGGAGAGCGCGAACGATCATAATTCGTATTCCTTCTGACAACCAATCGGGTGCTTGGTGGGGAACCTCCTCCCTTTTACCCTAAACAGGATGGGAATCGCGAGGCGGATACTTTTCACCCTCGGTTGAACTAGCGAATGGGGGCCGGTCGGCGCGTCGTGGATCACCAGGATATTGTCCACACGCTGACGCACACACACACATGCCGTGCGACAGCGTGAAACGTTCGAGCGTGTTGCCAGCGCGTGCCGTGCAAGTGGCCAGGGCTGGGGCCACCAACGCCGCTCCAAGTCGGGAGCACTTTGCGTCGATTCCGTCATGAGTCGGATCCATCTTCGTAGCGCACCTGATAACCCCAATAGTTTTTACCTAACAGCTTTTGCTGATAGGTTTCTAGTAGGGTCAAAAGAGAGCATCGTGACTCCTCAGGGGGGTTTGGGCGGGTGCCGGGGAGGAGAGCCCGGAATCGTTTTTCGCCAACAGTCACACACTTCGTGCTCTTCGATCTCCCAGAACTCCATTCCCGGGCCACATTCTGGAGAACCGGGAACAGAGCCGGGCTCGCTTTTCGCCAACAGTCACACACTTCGTGCTCGTCGCCCTCCCAGAACTCCATTCCCGGGCCACATTTTGGATGCCCGGAGCCAACTGTAGGCCATTTCGTGCTCTTCGACTTCTCCATTCCCAGAACTCCATTCCCGGGCCACATTTTGGATGCCCGGAGCCAACTGTAGGCCACTTCGTGCTCTTCAAGTTCCCAGAACTCCATTCCCGGGCCACATTTTGAATGCCCGGAGCCAACTGTAGGCCACTTCGTGTTCTTCTATTTTCCAGAACTCCATTCCTGGGTTACATTTTGAATGCTGAGGCAGGCTGATGCTGCGGCCGTCGCAGGCTGAGGCTGAGGCAGGCTGAGGCTGAGGCCGAGGCTGAAGGCAGACTGAGGCTGAGGCTGAAGCAGACTGAGGCTGAGGCTGAGGCAGGCTGAGGCTGAGGCTGAAGCAGGCTGATGCTGAGGCAGGCTGAGGCTGAGGCTGAGGCTGATGCAGGCTGAGGCTGAGGCAGGCTGAGGCTGAGGCCGAGGCTGAAGGCAGACTGAGGCTGAGGCTGAAGCAGGCTGAGGCTGAGGCTGAGGCAGGCTGAGGCTGAGGCAGGCTGAGGCTGAGGCTGAGGCAGGCTGAGGTTGAGGCTGTGACTGCGACTGCCGTTGCCGCTGCGACTGTCATCGCGAATGCGACTACGACTGCGAGAACAGCAGAATTCTACAACTGGATTTTCATCTGAATCTTAAGGGGAATGCTTTCATATATGCTTCTACACATCGCTGTTAGGTTGCTGTGCCAGGATAATTTAAAAAGGCCTCCGGGAACTTTCCAAGCCCACCAAACATTTCAGCATTAAAACGTCTTGTCCCCCCAAAAGCGGTGGAGATAAACAGATACCCGAACCAAGCCAAACCGAACCAAAGCTCCAGGCATAGTCTATTGAACAGGTGTGACCATTATCCTGCCAGCTGCCTGGGGTGCCTTGAGGAGCTCCTTGGGGTCTAGCGTCATTTGGTTGATGTGTCTCCGACCTCCAGCGAATACACCAGCAGGCTCAGTAAGGACGCGGTCGCCCGTACTGACAGCTGGGCAACGATGAATAACGAATTCCTTACTCAACAATACACTTATTGTTTTTGTATTAAGCTTTCTTGTTTCTAGTGCTGGTATGCAGACAAATCAAGTCAGTTTTCAGGTCGGCAAATAATGGAGCTTTGAAGTCCCCTTAGTCTTCTTCGAACTTCCCATCCGAAACAGTTTCCCTGGAGTTCCAGGAGTTGGCCTTGCACCAACAAACCATAACTCATGTTTGACCCTTGTCATTCTGCTTCGAAGTCGCTGGGCAGCAGCTGGGTTTTCATTTCCAGACTGATGACCTGTCTCCGATGCCAAGAATGTAATCGTGCAGAGGTGCTGAACACGCTGTGATCGGATCGCCGTAGTCATCGAGCCACATGCAGCGCTACAGAGGGATGGGGGAGTCGACGTGCCTGTTGTACGCCTCGTACATGGAATCAGCGTCCACGTCAAACACGTTGGTTGTTTTTTTGCCGCGCTGGCCTTGATCTGCTCCTGCAGCTCGATCCTGGTATCCTTGAGTGCGGCCCGTGCTGCGTCTCGTGCTGCTCCTTCAGCTGTCTCGGCTACTGCCTTCTCTGCCTTCTGCAGCCTCTGGGTAGCCTCAGCGACCTTGGCCAGCTCATCGTCGTCGGCCTCCATATCAAGTCCGGCATCAGCTTCGGGAGCAGCAGGAAGGGGAGGAGGAGGAGGAGGAGGAGGAGGGAGGAGGAGGAGGAGGAGGAGGAGGAGGCGCAGCAGCAGCAGCAGCATCAGCAGCAGCAGCAGCAGCAGCAGCAGCACTAGCAGCAACAGCATCAGCAGCAGCACCACCATTACGAGCAGAGACAGCTTGCGCCTCCACCGTGCCGAGCAGAACCTTGAGGTGCTCGGCGGCATTGTCGTCCGACTTCTGATTGCGGAACCAGGTCTTGTTCATCCGACGCGTTGAGGAATGGCTGTTTTTCCATCTTGCTCAGTGGGCCCTCGTCAGCCGCGACCGACTTGGCGAAGCTTTCCTTGGCTTCGTGCTCGGGCATCTCCACCTGGCGCTTAGCCTCCTGCAGTGCCTGCTCAGCATCAGTGAATTTTTGGTCCCTCTCACTCGTCATTTCCTCTTTTTGCGTACGCAGCTCCCCTCTTCCGAGTGCGCACAGCACGATATGGGGCTTCTTGTTGGAGTTCCAGGTCGGGTGCGACACGCGTCCGCGGATAGTAGGGGAACCCAAAGTGACATAAACATAAAACCTCGGAGGTCCGCGCGGATTTCTCGGATCGGCGCTGGACCCCCCTCCGTGGCGCGCGGAGCGCGCCAGGGGCGGCGCCAGAGGCGCCGCTGGGGGGCCCCAGCGCCGATCCGAGAAGTCCGCGCGGACCTCCGAGTTTTTATGTTTATGTCATTGTTCGTTCCCTTAGATAGAGAGAACACGATCAGTGCAAGGGGAGGGGATGGGATGGATGGATCGGATGCCAGGTGCGGCGCGAGCGCGCGCCTGGCTTCGAGCGGATATGGATACCGGAGCGGGCCTGGCTTGGACCGCGCCTGGCTTCGATCCGATGTGGCTCTGCGCGCGGCGCAGGAGTCGGAGATCGGATGCGCTTGCTGCGCTCTCCGATCTCCCCCGGAAGACGTGCCGAGAGCCGCGCGCCCCCTCTCCGCGGCTCCGCTCCCGTCGCTCGGAGTGGCGCTCTCGCCCCGGCCTGGGCCACCTGTTCTGGATCCGAGCCCCTCGTCGGTGCGGCTCCGTCGTTTCTCCTCCTCCGCCTGCTCCTGGTCCTCCTGCTCTTGTCGGGGGTGGACAGGCCTCCTAGCCGAACGCGTCGATCAAGGAATTGGCCGTTTTCGGTTCGCGAGAGGGCGTCGCGGCCGTCATTTTTGCGGGTCCAGGTCCGTCGGTTTCGGTCCCAGGCCGTTTTCACTAAGGGGAGGTCTACTAAAGGGAGGTTTGTCCACCGCCGATCTTAGCGCTTCTTCCATTCCAGTTCCTGCTGCTGCTGTTCGGCCTCGTCCTCTTTCTTCCTCATCCTGCTCATCCTCCTGCTCATCTGGCATCTCCTCCTCATGGACGCAGCTCCCCTTTTTCGATCGTGCATAACACGATGGAGTTTCTGTTGGAGTTCCAGGCCCGCTATGACACGCGTCCGCTGGTAGAGGCAGATCAGCGCAATGGGAAGGAATGGTTCGGAGGGTAGGATGTCATATCGGAGGTTGGGGTGTGAGCTCGCAGTGGAACGGAGAGCCCCGCACGGGGAACTCGCTGTAGACTTTGTGTTCGTGTCGCGCGTGCGGGCGAGGCCAAACTGCGTGGGCGCGTGCGAGAGGAATGATGCCGCTGTGACCAGGAGCTGTGGAACCGGTTGTCCGCCTCCCCCCCCCGCGCGCGGTGGCCAGTGTCCCGTCGGTGTCCCGTCGGTGTCCCGTCGGTGTCCCGTCGGTGGCGCGGGGTGTCCCGACGGTGGCTCCTGGTGTCCCGCCGTGGTGTCTCGATGGTAGCTCGTGAGATCCGTTGTGAGATCAATAATGAGATTGATAGTCAGATCGATTGTGTGATCGATCGTGATGGTGAGATCGATCCAGGGTTGCCCCGTCGGTGGCGCTGGGATGCCCCGTCGGTGGCGCGGGGTGCCCCGTCGGTCGCGCGGGGTGTCCCAACGGTGGCTCCAGGTGTCCCGCCGTGGTGTCTCGATGGTAGCTCGTGAGATTAGTTGTGAGATCGATGGTGAGATCGATTGTGAGATCGATTGCGTGATCGGTTATCATCGTGAGATCGATCGTGAGATCGAGAGATCGATAGTGAGATCCATGGTGAGATCGATAGTGAGATCGATCACACCAGATCCTTGGCTGGGGGTGCCCCGCCGTGGCGGGGGGTGTCCCATCGTGGTGTCCCGATGGTGTGTCGTGAGTTCTCTTGTGAGGTCGATCGTGAGATCTCTCATCCCTTATGAGATCGATATCGGGATCGATATTGAGATCAATGGTGCGATCGATATCGAGAGCGATAGTGAGATCGATGGTCAGATCGATCGTGAAATTCGTGAGATCGATGGCGCCATTTCATTCGCCATCACATTCATCGCAGTTGTTGTCAGTGTGCTTTCCTTCCCCCCGGCAACATCCCTACCACCCTCAAGGGTGGTCGTACAGGTATGGCGCGAGCGCACCTGGCTTGCCCCCTCCCCCTCTCCCCCCCCGTCCTTATCCTCCTGCTCCTCCTGCTCCCTGCTCCTCCCCATCGCCCTGCTCCTCTCCCTCCTCCTGCTCCTCCTCCTCCTCCTCCTCCTCCTGCTCCTCCTGCTCCTCCTCCTCCTGCTCCTCCTGCTCCTCCTCCTCTCCCTCCTCCTGCTCCTCCTGCTCCTCCTGCTCCTCCTCCTCCTCCT
>CAUYUJ010001510.1:45000-100425 GCA_963575745.1 Prorocentrum cordatum | reverse complement strand
GGGTGGTGCAGCTTTTGGATTGCGCTTGGCTTCGCGTCGGCTTGGAAATGTGTCTACGTCGCCAAAGAGAACTTGAGCTTGGGGGCTCGTACTGATGTTACTGAGGAATCGGATGGGCCCGGCAATGCTTCGCCACATTGCCGCTCGTGGCCACCTCGCGGCCGCCTCGTGCTCTGGGTGGGTCCAGCGAGGTTTCGCCACGTTGCCGCTCGTGGCCGCCTCGTGGCCGCCTTCTGCGCTGAGTAGCTCTGGAGAGGTTTCTCCACGCTGCCGCCCGTGGCCGCCTCGTGGCCGCCTTATGCGCTGGGTGGGTCCGTGGCCGCCTCGTGGCCGCCTCATCCGCTGGGTGGGTCCAGCGAGGTTTCGCCACGTTGCCGCCCGTGGCCGCCTCGTGGCCGCCCTGTGCGCCGGGTAGGTCCAGCGAGGCTTCGCTTTGCTGCCGCCCGTGGCCGCCTCGTGGCCGCCTGATGCGCTGGGTGGGTCTGGCGAGGCTTCGCCACGGTGCCGCCCGTGGCAACCCCATGGGCGCAGCGTGCGTACACTGCATTGCTCGCGCCACATAGAAAAGAAAGCTAAACCCCACTTGGGATATTGCAAAGTACATACGATTTCACCCCATCGCTCATTCTCCATATGAACCATACCATCCCAGCCAAACTGGCACCGACCCCCCCCCTCACCCGGGTCATATAGCACTGTGCCCGCACACTCGTTGATCTCAAAAGGAAGCGTGTCAAGAGTCCCTTTGCGAGGAAAAAACGCGCGCGCACGTGTAGTAAGCAAACCGAACACATCAGTTCGGCAAGCACTTCAAAATAAAAGCATCAAAGCCCCTAGGCGCGCGTGTGCCCAAATCCGTCCGACACCAGTGGTTTGCGAAGCAAACCAAAGTGGAAGTGTAGAACAACATGTGAAACACACATATATATATATATATATACATACATACATACATACAAATATATATATATATATATATATATATATATATATATATATTCAGCCCAAAAACCAAGTTCCTTGCGTTTCTGCGCGCGCACGTCCTCACCATGACCTCCACCCGTGCCACCGCATGACCAACAAGCGAGTCTCAGCGAGGGCGAAATACACAAAACATGCCATGCATCTCCGGCCCGTGCATACCACAAACAGTTTTGGACACGAATTCGGCCTCCTGGTCACCACCGAAGAAGTAAAAAAACACGAGTTTCGAACGGCTGAGAGACAGAAATTGCGACTACAGCGCGCGAACTAGGAAGAACCAAATTTCACGTCCCATCCCCTAGCCTTACTATTGGCAAAGATTGCGTTCGAGATGTTAGGCTTGAGATTTGTCTGGCCCTTCTTCTAAGGGAGCGCTTGTTCAATATCAAGGCCAGAGAGCGGAAGGGGTTATGCGAGGTGGCAAAGTGTTTCTTCAACGGCGAACATCTTCATCACCGACGCATGGACATCGTCACCGTTATCGTCGTCACCAACATCGGCGCCAATATTGACCTTGCCGTCCTCATCGTCATCATCGCCACCGCTACCGGTACAATCGTTGCCGCCGTTATCGGCGATATCATGATGTCGCACCCGCCCAGGTCACAGACCCGTAGTGAGGCGCTGGCGCGCCAGCGCGGCACTTGAGACGCGGTGGAAAGTTCTCATAGGTAAACGCCATCGCGGCCGCGTCAACTGTGCCAACCAGCAGGCCGCTCTGCGCGCGAGCTTGCTCGCGCTAGCGCAGCAGACAAAGCCAAGTTGTCACTGCAATCGTGGCCGCATGGGTTGCGCCAAACATGTTGCGGGTGGAGGGGTGGGGCGATTGCGCGAGCAGTGGAATTGACGACTTCAAGCTCTGCAAGGTAAAATGCGCCACATAGCTTCCACCGTGTAGCTCATACAGCACAGGAGTGCACCACATAGCTGACACCGCAATATAGCTCACACCACATAAACTGCACCACATAATTTACATCAGGAGGCTCACACCACATGGACGTCCGTGCATATTCTCTTTGTCAGAATGAAGATAGATTCACCACCCTGCCCCCACTAAGGGTTCATTTTCCATGCGAACATATATCATCCCAAGCAGGCCGGCACTCATATCATTCTAAGCAGGCTGGCGCTATGCGCTGCATGTGTCATAACACCACGCGCGCACACTCACTTATTGCAACAGACTAAGTAATTACCTTGTCAATAATTAGGAGTTCCTCACAAAACAGGCACAATGTCCACACGCTGTGATTTTCCCGCCTCGTCCAGAACCCGCTGTTTCATCTCACAACGCGGCGCGTCCACAGCGTTGGTCTTACAAGCGCCAACTGCACGCATCCGCATCAAAGCGCACCAGGCCGGCCGCACGTGAGTGCGGCAGCGCGCGCGCGTCGAAATCCTCCCAAAACCATTGGTAAGCGACGCGTTTCAAGACAGAGCTCTTCACTAAAACTATAGACAACAAAGGTCTGCGTGCTTAGTTGTTGAAAAGCAAATGTTTACCTGCTGTCTTGTACTCACGCGCGCGCGCACTTCATGACCATCACCCTCATCAGCGCCACCGCATTATCGAACTGATGGCCATCGTCAATCATAGCCAATGCCGCCAGCATCAATCAATCACCTCACATGGGCATCGTCATTTTCATCGTCGTCGACAGCACTGGCGCCGTCGTTGGCCTTGCCGTCGCCATCGTCATCATCGACGCCACCATCACCACGATCAGCATCGTTACCGCCGTTGCTAACGTCATCATGACCGCTCGAACCACCGACCCGCATTGAAGCGCGCGCGGGTCAGCGCGGCCTTTGACACGCGCTGGCACGTTTCCATCGGTAAGCGCCGTCGCGGCCGCGCCAACTGTGCCAAAGAAACTAGCCGCTCTGCGTGCGAGGATGCGCGCGCCAACGGGGCTGCAAAAATGCGCCAGCCATGCCCAAACAGTCACTGCAATCGCGGCAACATGGGTTTTGCAAAACAATCTGCGCGTAGGATGGCAGGATGTTTGCGCAAGCAGTGGAGTTGGAAACATACTGTTTGGGGTCGACCCTGGCTTACATTCAAGAAAAAATATAGATTCCACCCCCCTCCCGGGCCTGGACTTACACGGTCGCCGTGGGAGACTGCATCACCTGCCACATTAATTCAAATATTTCCCATGAACCAGTTACCACCCCCCTCCTCGTCGTCACATAAAACAATGCGCACAACGCCGTCTATCTAAGAGCATCACGGTTCTAGGACCCCTACCTTGCAAACCACGGCACATCCACACGCGCGCGTATGTTTGAATCAGAGCCAGCGCAGCTGTGCAAGCCGCTTCAACCAAAAATCAACTGGTGAAAATGTACGATTGAATATGTGGCGTCCATCATACATGTTGCAGATTCTCTGTCCGCGCGCAATTGGTAAAAACAAAAATCGAAACAATACGATGCCCCGAATGTCGGCCAAGTCCCCCGTCCTCATCCCACCTCACGATGCACCCGCGTTGATCCAGCATGCAACCAATGCATCATAAGCGGGCCACGTTCTAGCGCATCGACACGCGCGTGCCAAAATCAACCCAAAACGATTGGTGCCGCAAGCATTTCAACATGGAGCTGTCCAACTGCATCTGACCAAAACATCCAGATAATAAGAACTGAGCGTCTATGTCTGCCAGGTACATTGATTTTCCGCGCGCACAAAATCTTTGACATCACCCTCATCAGCGCCATCGTAACACCACTTCGTTCGCCATCGCTAATACACGCAATTGCCGCCGCCGTCACTATTCAATCACCCTCGTCACCGACACATGGAAAAAAAACACCGGGATCTTCGTCACCAACATGAACGCCGTCATTAGCCTTGCTCTCGTCATCGTCCCCATCGCCGCCACCATCGCCGCCACCATCATCGCTACCACCGTGGTCGGCCGCGTCATGATATCGCGCCGCCCGCTAGCCGGCAAGCGCCATCGCGGCCACAGCCGACGCCCAAACCAGCTGGCCGTTCTGCTTGTAAGCGTGCGCGCGCCAACGACGCCGCGGAGATGCGCCAACCACTGCCTAGAATTGACCACCATCATGGCTGAAAAGACTCTGCCGAACAAATGGCAAGCGAAATTGGCAACTTAAATTATTCGTCGTTAGTTCTCATGTCCAAACAAAAAATACGATCCACCACCACCACCACGAGTTTATCGCCCCCTTTTCGTGTTGCAATTTACCTGCAATTCTGTCCCATCGTGCATCCTAAACATGAACTCGTACCATCCCAGCCAACTGGTGGTATCGACCCCCCCCCGCCATTTTCTGAAACATCCAACTACGCGCCCACACTTATTCATCAAAAACCATCAGATTTCAAAAACTTCTTTTGCAAAAAAAGAGACGTGCACACGCGCGCGTCGTCGCGCGCGCATGCCGAAATCCTTCAAAAAACCGTAGGTGTCGGAAGGATTCCAAAATCGAGTGTCCATAAAACATCTACGAACACATGGTTTCGTAGCAACGATGTTCAAACACACCGAAAAATGGGGGAAAGCGCGCGCGCTATTGCTTATTCTTTTTGGTTTATATATATATATATTATAATAATAATAATAATACTAATAATAATAATCAAAATAATAATAATACATTAAAGGAAAAAAAAAGGAGAGAGAGAAAAAAAAAAAAAAAAAAAAAAAAAAAAAAAAAAAAAAATGCAAACGGTGTTCCCCGCGCACGCATGTCGAAATCGTTCGAACGGCTTTTGCGCGCGCGCCGTCGCGAAAAAAAAAAAAAAAAACAAAAAAAACTCTTTGCACAAAACAATGAAACGACGTACACACGCGCGCGCCGTCGCGCACGCATGCCAGAATCCTCAAAAAACCTTCGGTGTCGGAACGACCTCAAAACCGAATGTCAAAAAAAAAAGCACTCAAACAACTAGGTGCCGCAACATCAGTGAGCAAAAAACGCACGCTTGAGAATTCTTGGGGAAACCCTGGGTTTTTGTTGTTCAACAAATGCATGGAATGTTGTCAAACGGCCCTCTGGCGCCGCAAGCCAAAATCATTCGCACGTCTTTGCGCGCGTGCTGGAGGGGCACGACCCGCGTCAAAATAAACCATGCGGGCCGCTCTCGCGCGTCGGCCGCGCGCACATGTCGAACTCCTTCCAGAACCTCCACCACCGACACGAGGACGCCGCCATCGTCGTCGGCGTGACCAGCATCGGCGCCCGCGCTGGCCGCGCCTTCGTCGGTGCGAACATCGTCACCAGCATCGCCACTATCATCATCGCGTCTACCGTAGTCGGCGTTGCCATGATATCGTGCCCGCCCACGTCGCCGACTCGCAGTGAAGTGTGCCCGCTGGGATGCGCCCATCGGTCAGCGCCACCGCGGCCGCGTCGGTGGCGCCAAACTAGCTGGCCGTTGCGCGCGCGTGCTAGGGTTGGCGCGGCCGCAGGGATGCACCAGCCAACGCCAAGCATGCATCGCAATCGCCACCGCATGAGTTTTGCAAACTAAGTTGCGAGTGGGCGGGTGGGGCTTGCGCGAACAATGCTCAGGGTCGGTGCAGTGTAGTGAAGTCTCGTTTCTAAAAACAGAATAGACTCTACCCCCCCCCCAGGCGTTATCGCGTCACCTTTCGGGTGTGTAAATCACATATGACTATGACCACATGCCCATCCTAAATATGAAATCACAATGTCCCAGGCCAGCCGGTATCCCCCCCTGAGCTTCCCTTGTAAAAAAACACTATGCGGTGACATTTTTTGTTCTAGCATAACACTTTTTCACGAATCCCTTGCAAAAATGGGACGAAGTGCACACGCGCGCGTCGTCGCGCGCGCATGCCGATATCCTTCAAAAACCTTCGGTGCCAGAAGGATTTCGCAATCGAGTTTCCAACAAAAAATACAAAAGCACAGGGTTTTGCAACACTGATTTACTTTTTTTTTTTTATATAACAAAAAAAAAAAAACAACAAAAAAAAAAAAAAAAAAAAAAAAACACGTCCGTGCGAGCTCTAGCGAAATCTTAGGAAAATCATTGCTTTTTCAAGATTTATACAACATGCTACCAAACTGGCGTCGCGCGCGCGCATGTCGAAATCTGTCGAACGCCCTTGCGTGTGTGCCGTCGCGAGAATCCTCTGCAAAAAACGGGACGAAGTGCAGACGCGCGCGTCGTCGCGCGCGCACGCCGGAATCCTTCAAAACCCATCAATTTCGGAAGGATTTCAAAATCGCGCGTCCAAAAAACCTACAAAAACACAAGGTTTCGCAACACGGATTTTCAACAAAAGCGTGCGCGCGCGCTCTTGCAGCGTCGTCGTCGTCGTCGTCGTCGCCGTCCTCCGTCCTCCCGCGTCGTCGTCGTCGTCGCTTACGTCGTCCTCTGTCTTTCTTCGTGTTCGTCGTCGTCGTCCTCTTTGGCACCGTGGTCGTTTCCGTCGTCGTTGTCGCCCTGGTCGTCCTTCCTCCTCCTCCCTCGTCGTCGTCGTCCGTCGTCGGCGTCTCGTCGTCGTCCCTCCTATTTCGTCGCCGTCGTCGTCGTCGTTGTCGTCGTCGTCTTCCCTCCTCCCTCGTCGTTGTCGTCGTCGGCGTCGCCGTCTTTCCTCCTTCTTCGTCGTTCGCGTCGTCGCCGTCCTCCCTCCTCCCTCGTCGTTGTCGTCGTTGTCGTCGTTGTCGCCGTCGTCGTCCTTCCTCCTCCCTCGTCGTCGTCTTCGTTGGCGTCGTCGTCGTCTTCGTCGTCGTCGGCGTCGGCGTCGTTGTCGTCGTCGAAGTCGTCGGAGACGTCGTCGGTGTCGTCGTAGTCGCTGTCGTCGGTGTCGTCGTAGTCGGTCTTAAGAGGTTTTGCAAACCAAGTTGCGGGTGGGTGGGTGGGATTTTTGCAAGAGCGTGGGATGTGTCACATCATGGGTAAAAATCAATCACACACCATAGATCACACTACATAACCCACATCCACAACGCAGCATATCATCATTCGGAGCCCACGTTGACAAAAATAGCTTGTCCAAACACTGATCATGGGTGTGCTGTCTGTTCAAGCTTTTCTGATTCGACTACCTCTGCACAGTGATTCGTCTATATGTTATACTTCGTCCCGCGCATCCCGAAACCTTGTTCGACTCTTCCAAAAACCCGACCCCGGTTAGCCCTTTGACTTTTCGACCGAGGGAGCACAATCCATCGCCGCTGGCCTGAAAGATCAAACGAGATTGGGTCTGACACCCAAAGGACCCCCCGCTCCTCCACCCCTGAATGGGGAGGTCAAAGAACCACGACGTCCGAACCCCCTCCTCCTCCTCCTCTCCTCCTCCTCCTCCTCCTCCTCCTCCTCCTCCTCCTCCTCCTCCTCCTCCTCCTCCACCTCCCCAGAGAAAACGATTCGGAGGGGCCCAGGCCCCCCACCCGACCCCGGAAAATGACTCGAGAGGTCTTCCACGCCCACATTGGCAACGACGGCGACGGCGACGGCGACGGCGGCAGCGGAGGCGGCGGCGGCGGCGGCGGCGACGACGACGACGACGACGACGCCGACGACGCCGACGACGACGACATCGACGACGACGACAACGAAGACGACGACGACGACGACGACGACGACGACGACGACGACGACGACGGAGGACGACGACGGCGACGACGACGGACGATGACCACGACGAAGACGACGACGACGACGACGACGCCTACGATGACGTCAGCGGCGGCGGCGCAGCACCTGTCGCCGGCGCCCGCGCCAAGCGCGGCTCTGGTAGAATACTACTAGGGCTCGATCCAGCCCTAATCGATCCTGGTCAAGTTCCCCCACTTCTAGTAGAATCCTACTGGGGCTAGATCCAGCTCTAATAAAATCATGACAAGGCTGCTCTAATCGAATCCTACTGGAACTCGACCCAGCTCGGATGGAATTCCACCAGGGCTCGATCCAGCTCTACTTGAATCCTGCTGCTCGGGATGGATTCAGTCCTAATAGAATGCGATGGGGGATCGATCAAGCTCAAGTGGAATCCTACAAAGGCTCGGCCCAGTTTTCACAGAATCTCACGAAGGCTTGATCCAGCTCTACTGGAGCCAGCTCTAAGGAGTCCTAAGGCTCAGTCCTGGCTCTAACACAATCTTATTTGCTTTCGATCCAGAGGTGACATAATAATCCCACTATGGCTCAATCCAGTTCAAATCGAATCCTACGATGCTTGAATCCAATACTACCAGAATTTCAGTAGGGGACAATACATCTCTCAAAGAAACCCACTGAGACGAGACATGGCTCTAAGAGACTTTCGATTGGGCTGGATCCAGCTCCAATCGAATCTTACTAGTTCTCGATGCAGCTCTGACAGAACCGCGCTAGGGTTCTATACATTTCCGAAAATACGCTTGTAAGGGTCGGTCCATTTCTCTCAGCTCGACCACGCTCTGATAGAATCCTACTAGGAGTCCATCCGGCTCCAACAGAATCCTACAGGGCTGGATCCAGCTCTAATCGAATCCTACAAGTCTAACAGAATCCTACGAGGACCCGCTCCATCCGTAATAGATTATCCTACCAAGGTTGGATCCAGCTCTAACGAAATCCTACCAGGGGCCGATCCAGCTTCAACCGCATCCCAGCGGGACTCGATCCAGCTTGAGTCGCATCCCACTAGGGCTCGATCGTCGTCGGCGTCGTCGCAAGCATCCTCGTCATCGTCGTCGTCGCCGCCGTCGTCGTCGACGACTGCAGCGGGCCTACGCAGCACTCCCCCGAAAGGAGCATCCGCAGCGCGTCGTCGTCGTCATCGTCGGCGTCGTCGTCGGCGTCGTCTGTCGTCATCGTCGTCGTCGTCATCTGTCGTCGTCATGCTCGTCGTTGTCGTGGCCGTGCTCCGTCGTCGGCGGCGGCAGTGTCGTCGGCGTCGTCGTCCGTGTCGTTTGCCGTCAGCGGTGGCGTCGTCGTCGTCGTCCGCGTTGTTTGTGGGCGGCGGCGGCTTCTTCGTCGCGTCGTGGTCGTCGTCGTCGTCCTCGTCGTCGTCCGCGTCGTTTGCTGGCGGCGGCGGCTTCGTCGTCGTCGTCAGCGTCGTCGTCGCCGTCGTCATCATCTGAGTCGTTTGCCGGCGGCGGCAACGTCATCGTCGTCGTTGCCAGCGGAGGGGGGGGAAGGGTTCTGGACCCCTCCGACTATATTTTCCTGGGGGGAGGGGGGTGCGGAACCCCTCCGAATAATTTTCCGGGGGGGGGGACCCCCGCACCCCCTGCCAGCAGCGGCAAAAAGCGCCGTTCCACTCGAAATACTCCAACACGCATTCCCACAGTTTAATATGGTACAGATGGTAAACGTGGTCTCCGACGAAACGACCACGACAAAACTACGGGACAGCCACGGGACAGAGCAGCCAGGTGAGACATCCACGACAGCGAAAGACACCAGGGCGCTTCACTTCGGTATCGCCCCCCAGCTCCGAGCCCCCGAAGCCAAAACCTTGGAAAAGTCTGGCGTCACAACTTTTTCCGCGACGACCCCGAAAGTCTGGGCTTAAGTCGGGCCTGTCCCCCTACAGGGGGATTTTCGACGAAAAATAAGAAATACCCTAAAAATAGTCCAAAAATAATCCAAAAATAGTCTGGGGACTATTTTTTGAATATTGTTTGACCTTTTTGGGGTATTTTTAAGGTATGTTTATTTTTCGTCGAAAATCCCTCTGTAGGGGGACACGCACGACTTAAGTCTGGGCCAACCCATGTAGGATCGATCCTGGGACCTGTTCAAGGGCGCGCCGCGGCCAGGAGGTCGAACCGGATTCGGCCGAGGCCACGGGTGAGGCCCAGGAGCAGGTCGGGCGTGTCCCCCCATACGGGCGGATTTGGGAGGGAAATTTGAAGAGAGTCGGCTCGGAGGGTATTGGCGGCGCGCACAAGGGGGTAGAGGGAGGGGGGAACGCTTCTTAGAAGGAGACTGCTTCTTAGAAGGCGCCGGCCTTGCACCTACAGATGAGGCCCGCGCCTTCTAAGAAGCAGGGGTGCTTCTAAGAAGCCCTCCCCCCTCCCCCCACCCCCCTCTGCGCGTGGCTGAGGGTACCCAAAACTAGTCCAAAACGATTTGGATGAAAACCGCCCCCGCACCTTGCGAAGCATGCGCGCGCGACACCGAAAGGTGCACGGGTGGGGACGGGCGAGCGACTGGCGACTTTAAGGATTCGCTTCTCCTCCCACCACACCGGAGCTGCTCGCCGTAAGGCTATGCGGAGGCTATTGTTAGTAGACTTAGGAAGGAGTCGATCACGACACGACGAGAAGCAGCAGAAGACGGCGCCGAAGCAGCAGACAGAAGGAACCGACGAAGAAGCACGACGAAGCAAGCAGAAAAACAAAGACTAACAGATGAACGAAGAAGACGAGCAGAAGAAAATGAAGGAAGCTAACGAGCAGCCGAGCGACGCCGACGACAGAGACGACAGACGCAGCCGTCGAAGCGTGACATAAGCGCCGAACGGCGCAAGAAGACAGAAGCAGCCCGCCGACCGACGCCTTACCGCCGAATGCCTAAGACCGACGCCGCACGACCTCCCCCCCTCCTCCTCCTCCTCCTCCTCCTCCTCCTATAGAACATCCGACCTCGCCGACCCGCGGCCCCTTCCCATCCTCGCGCGTCGGGCCCCCCCTTCGCGTGCACCCCGCCGCCGGTCTTGCTCGCCGGCGGGGTCCTCCTTCGACTGCGGAGGGTTCACGGGGAAGTGCTCCGCGGCGGCCGCGAAGTCTTCGTCGCTGACGACCTCGCTGCACAGGGCCTGCGCGCGCCAGGTGGGCTACCTACCAGACCACCCCAACCCAACCCGAAGACCCGAATTTCGGGTTGGGGGGGGGTATGGGCTCCATGTGTGTTTTTTCGATGTTCCCGGACCCCCCCCCACTGGAAATCGAGGGTAAATCTGAGCCTTCGGGTTGGGTTGGGGTGGTTTGGTGGGTGGTGACAGGTGGGCCCGCATATGCCCCCCGCCCCCTCCTGCCCTGCCGCCGCCGAGCAGGGCGACCTGGACGAGCAAGACCACCGTGCTCCGTGGCACCCGGCGGCCGCCAAAATGCTGCCATGGCAGACGCGAGACGGTCTTTCGTGCCACCGGGTGTCAGGAAACACGCTGTTGCCTACTATCGCTCTGCTGGCCAGCGTCTGCTACGACCGCTGGCTAGCATGCAAAGTGTTCGGACACGCGCGCCCGCACGGGGGGGCCCGGGGAGCACGCGCGGTGAAAGGGGAAGGGGGGCCAAGGATCGCGCCGAAACAGGAAGAGAAAAGACAACTAAAACAACAATCATGCACTGCGTGGAGCTCCGCATATGTGCATCTATTAGCATGGACCTGTCCGCCATGAGTGTCTAGGCGCAAGAGTTTTCGAATATAAACGGGCTTGAGTATTGACGGTCTGGGACTGAACCTGGCTGTGAATGAGTTGGAGTGTGAATGAGTCTCAGTAGTATCAGTGCATCTCTGCGGAAGAGCCTGGGGCCTTCTGGGGCCTCTTGAAACCTCCCGGGGCTTCCTGGGGCCTCCTAGAGCCTCTTGGGGCCTCCTAGGAGGACCTCTTGGAGCTTCCTGTGGTCTTGGAGCTTCCTGTGGTCTCCTGAGGCCTCCTGGGCCTCGTGTGGCCTCCTGGGGAAAGATGGGGCCAAAGAAACTCAGCTAGTATATTGCCTCGAATCTCCTCCTCCTCCTCCTCCTCCGCCTCGTCCTCCTCCTCCTCCTCCTCCTCCTCCTCCTCCTCCTCCTCCTCCTCCTCCTCCTCCTCCTCCTCCACCCCCCCTCTTCAACGCCCCCGGCCGTGCCTGTCCCGAGCGCGGGCCGAGGCGGCCTGCGCAGTCCGCGCCGCCAGGTCGCACCGGAACCTCCCCCATCCCTTCCCACCCACCCCAAAGGAAGGGGAACTGGGACACACAAAGAAATACACACAAAGAAAAAATACTCCCATATTTTCCCCCATCTTCTGGGTTTTTGTCTTCCCCCCCACTGCCCTCATTTTCCCATGTTTTCTGGGAATCGCCGATTAATTGTGTCTGTGTGTGTGTGTTTTCCCCTCCTGACCAAAGCCCTCGCGACGCCCCCGACGTCGCAGCTTGTCGCGTGACGTGGGACCCCCGGACGTCGCGACCCCCTTCCCCGGGGCCGGCGCCCCTTCCCTGGCCGTCTTCGAACTCCCCGGGGCGCGACGAGGACCCCCGAGTGCACACACACACACACACACACACAGACACACAAACAAGTACACACACACACAAATAACAGGATTCCCCACATTTTCCCGTGTATTTTCTGGGTTTCTGCCTTCCTCCCCACTGCCCATCTTTTCCCCTATATGTTCTGGGGAAGCGACGATTCATGGTGTCTGTGGGTTTCTTCGCCTCCTGACAGAGGCCACGAGTGGCCGAAGTACTGCCCCTGCCACTCGGATCCCGAGGCGCCCGGGGCAGGATCGCCGGGCGGCCGAGAGGCGGGAGGATTCGGAGGCGCGGAGCACCCTCGATGGGGCACACCCCGGAGGCAGCTCACACAGTTCGAAGGGGAATGGGACACATAAAGACAGAGATCACCAGATTCCCCCTATCTTCCCACATTCTGGGGGTTTCTGTCTTCCCCCCCACTTCCCACAGTTTCCATATTTTGGGGGGGGGGGAATCGACGATGAATTGCGTAAGTGTGGTTCTTGCTCCTCCCGACATTTGGCGGAGCCTGAGAGCCCAGGCGGTCCGCGATCTCCCCCCCCTTCACATCCGCCGCCTCACCCTCTGTGCTGATCGGGTGGCGCAACTTGTCGGTCACCAGCCGGCACTGCCAGCATGGCCAAAGTCTTGCGGCTGCATCGGCATTGCCTGAACACGTCCATAGGACGACACCAAAAAAAAAGAGCCCCATCAACCTAATTGCCCTCCTCCCCTCCGCCTCTCTCATGCCATCCCATCTCTTGACTCCCTCAGTGAAGGACTTCTTTGATTATATAGATGCCCATTAGGGATCGAGGTCTTCAGCGACACCTGACTCTACGAACAAAAAATCAGTCAACGCAGTGCGAAGGCATGGGAGGGGGGCAGGACGTATGGCGCGAGTGCACCTCGTTTATCGTCGCCTCCCTCCTCTCTCCCCTCTCCTGCTCCGAGAGGGAACGTCATGGGGGACGGGCTCAGGGGGGGAAGCATCGAGCTGAACCCTGCGATGCATCGCCGATAGATCGGCGAGAGGCCTCGATAGCAAGTCCGCACGTTCCCAGGCGAGGTGGACTGCAGGGCCACTCTCGGCGCCGAACAGGCGATGGGGTGTCGATGCATTCCCCCCCGAGCCCATTCCCCTGGACGCTGCCTCTGACTCCTCCTCCTCCTCCTCCTTCTCCTCCTCCGTCGCAGCCGTCGCCGCCTCCTCCTCCTCCTCCTCCTCCTCCTCCTCCCTCCTCCTCTCCTTCTCCTACTCTCCTCCTCCTCCTCCTACGTTCGCAAAGGCCGTTTTGCATCCCTCCTCCTCTCTTCCTCCTCCTCCTCCTCCTCCTCCTCCTCTCCTCCTCCTCCCTCCTCCTCCTCCTCCTTCCTCCTCCTCCTCCTCTCCTCTGACTCCTCCTCCTCCTCGCCCTCCTCCTCCTCCTCCGTCGCAGCCGCGCCGTCGCCGCGGGGAGCGCACGGGACGCACGCCGGTCTCGGCTGCGCTGGCCCCGGCTGCTCTCGAGGGCCACGGCAGGGGCAGGGAAGGGGCTGGAAGGGTCGAGGGCAGCACGGAGGGTGCCCCCCCCCTCCCCCGCACGGCAGCACGGAGGGTGACCCCTCCCCCGCACGGCAGCATGGAGGGCAGCACGGAGGGTGTCCCCCTCCCCCGCACGGCAGCACGGAGGTGGCAGAGGAGGGCGTCGAGAATCCACCCCTCTCATAGGCACGCCCCCGCTGCGAGGGGTGCTGTGGACCGCCGGCCGACACGCCCAGCCCGGTGGGCGCCAGACCTGGAGCTGGTCTCGTGCCGGGGCCGCGGACTGGAGAGAGGGAAGGGCTCGCGACTCCTCCTCCTCCTCCTCCTCCTCCTCCTCCTCCTCCTCCTCCTCCTCCTCCTCCTCCTCCTCCTCCTCCTCCTCCTCCTCCTCCTGCTCCTCCTTCTCCTCCTCCTCCTCCTCCTCCTCCTCCTCCAGGCGGCAATTGGGCTCGGGCCATTGGGGCGCCCGATTTCCTCTTGCCCCCAGCCTCCCGCCCAGCGCTGGGGCGGAGGCGCAAGCAGGATCGCCGTGCGCCGCGATCCCTCCCCTGCCTGGCACAGGCGATTGCGGCGGCGGCGGGCCAGCGCCCGTCAGGTCTTGGCTGAGGCCGAGGCCCGCCGTCTTCTTGCCCGTCACCACGGCGATCATCCAGCTGGTGGCGTCATGGGCTCTCTCGGCGAGTCCGTCTGGGCGTGCAAGGCCACGAAGGTCTGCGGCTTCAAGACGAAGTACCCGTCTCGGTCGACTTGCTGGGGATGCGGTCGAGATCGAGACGGCCGCCCTACCTCAGACAAAGGGCAACAGCAAGCCCCTCCGCGGCGTCCCAGTCGGCAGCCATCTCGCACGCGCGGTCCTCCTGCTGTCCGTGGCGCTCCGTGGCGTGATGACTCGGCCATGGGCGACAGCAGCAAGCCAGCAGCACCGCAGCCATCCTCGGAAGTGGTCAAGTGCAAGAAGGCCCTTGCTCAATTCCGACGTCTGTACGACGACGAGCACGGCATGGTCCAGCTGGCCCGCGGCGAGCTCGCGGCCGCCGAGGCCAAGGCGCGAGCCACCATGGCCCCCGACGACCTCCTGCGCAGCGCCAAGGATCGCTTCGCAGCCAAGGACGCCGAGCGGGAGCAGCAGCAGCAGGTCGTCACCGACATGGAGACCAAGCTCGGCGATGCAAAGAAGCGCCTCGCCGCCTTGGAGAGCGAGGTTGGCGTCATCAGGGCGGAGGTCTGCCAGGCCCAGTCCGCCGTCGCGGCAGCGGCTGCGGATGCCACCCGTGGGCAGCAGGCGCCGCCAGATGCAGGCATGGCCCAGCTGCAGCAGATGTTCGCGATGGCTCAGCAGGCGGCGCAGCAAGGAGGCGACAAGCAGGCGATCGCCACCCACTTCATGGACACCTTGGCGCGCAGCCTGGGATCTCCTCCGCCGCCAGCTGCACCCAGCCCAGCTCCTGCCCCACCGCGTGCTGCCGACGCAGGCGCAGCGGCAACAGCACCCCCAGGGTCGCCGCCTGGGCAGGCAGGGCAGTCAGCACCTTTTCGTCCCTCACAAGGAGCCGACGCCATGGCGTGGGAGCTGGAGGGCACACACTAGAGTTCGTGGTCGTCGAGGAGCGCGTCGACAGGCTCTTGGCTTTGTCACCTTCAATGGGTCTTGCTGGACTACGTGTCAAGCGTTTGTGAGTGAAGGTGCAGGGGATGCCAAGGTCGTGGCGGCGCAAGAGCTCCGACTGGATGGAGAAAAGCTTGCTCGAGCTCGTCATTGGGCCATCAACAACGGCTGGGCTCCATACATCTCACCGTGCCGACGGCTCTCTACGGGTTTACCGAGCGCAGGCGCGGGCATCTTCATCAGAGCGAATGTGCAGACCACACTGCCCCCAGGACCGTCTGGGCAACCAGGCTTCGAAGTCCTAAGGTCGTGGTCGTGCTTGGTTCATGCAGATCTCGGCCTACAAGGTGGCCTGCTCATTGGCTCAATGTACATGGAGTCGTGCAGCAGCGCCGACTACGTCAGCACGAACCTCATGCGGTACTACCAGCTCGCGGAGTACCTGCGCTACTACGGCCTGCCGTTCATCGTTGGGGGAGACTGGAACCAGTCACCAGCAGACTTCGTCACCAACGGCTTCGCCGACATGATCCCAGGGGTGCCCTTGCAATGCAAAGGAGAGGGAACATGCCGATCAGCAGCGGGACGATACTCCATGATCGACTACTGGCTTACTTCGGCTGACGTGCGCGCGGCATGCCAGACACCTACCATAGTGGACTCATGGCCAGCGCGTCCACACTCACCAATTCAATTCAAGTTGGCTGCCCAACCTCGACGGCTCCGACAGCTAACCATCAGCATGCCGAAGGCCTTTCCACGGGCTCATCCAGCTGACGTCGGTTGCCATCCTCTACGTGGGCCACCTCCCGAGCGACCTTATTTGGAACAGGGCGAGCAGGACGCAGCTCGTGGACCGCCTGGTGATGCTGGGCAGGCGCAGCTTCGATTCAATGATCTGCATGCGTCCCTCCTGCACAACGTGGAGCAGGACTTGGCGCACATCTACCAGGTAGACAGCCCGCCTGAACATCAAGGGCGCGCTGCTGGTGCCAAGTATGTCTGGCGACCTATCGGGGGGCCCAAACGCGGAGCGCACCCTGCGGCTGGCAGCGAGGCACGCTACTTCCGCGCGGTGGCCATCGCCATTCAGGACATCATCTTGCAGGTCCAGCGCGACAGCGTCGGGCCGCCAGCGCGCCCTGCCCCCCCGAGGGCGCGTCACCTGGGAGACTCGGGCGGGCGCTCCCCTGCGCCGCCCTCGCAGCCCCAGGGAGGACCCCACGGCAGAGGTCGCAGGGGCCACGCGCTGGATACCAGAGCTTTCTGAGCCCGACGGCGGTGAATCCACCTGGTTCGAGTGGTGCGTGCCTTTCGTCAAGCAGTGCCTCAGGTTGCCTCAGCACGCGGCGTGGGTGGTCATCGCCCTTGCTGAAATGACGGCGGACGAGCTGGCCCTGGACATCTGCACCGAGGCGCGGGATGAGGCCCGCGATCCCAGGCGACACATCATGGAGTACTTCGACTGGCTGGCCATACATGACGTGGAATATGGCAGGCAGCTCATGAGTCACCACTGGCGCGAGCTCCACGATATCCTGGCCGAGGTGCGCGCGCTCTTGGGCGATCTCGAGCTGACGCCAGTTTTGGACGAGCATTACGACGATGGCGATCAGCGATCTCACCAGCCTGATACATCGAGTGAGGCCAAGCAGGCCTCCAGGGGAGCGAGCTCGACTTCATCATTGACGACGGCCTCGCCCTCTTCTACTTCGCTCCAAGGCCGCCCACTCTGTGGGCCGCCGCTGGACGTTGGCCCCTTTCGAGCTGAGAAGGTTGAGACTGCTTCCCAAGTGACCTCCCACGTTGGTAGGGCATGCGCCCCCCTGCCGCGTGGGGATGGCCTGGGGAGTGGAATCTCTGGAGCTCGGGAGGCGCGAGCGCGCGTCCCATGCACAACGGCCTCGCTCTCAACGGGACCGACAGCTGGGACATCAACATCGACAGGCTCTACGGCAGGGCCTTTCTCGCCCCCACCTTGCGCTGCACGTGGCTACGAAAAACACGGATCAGGACAAGCCGACGCGAGGCCAACGAGGAGCTTCTCGAAGGCTAATTCAAGGTGGTCTCATCTTGGACGACTTCTACGGCCTGGCCACCGACAGGATGTGCACACACCAGCTGGCGCCTTCTTGCTCGATATGATATGGCCGATATTGCATGCTACCAAGAGTCGACCTCCAGAGACAGCGCACGCTTGGATGCAGGACTTCGCCAATCAGTGTCATGCACATGCTGAAGCACAGGAACGCGCCACTGGCAAGAAGAGGCTCGACGGCTTTCACAAGTGGGCCAGGGACACCTTGGCTTCTGGTCCCGCGCCGCTATTCAATATGACGAGGCTGCGCACGTGGACGCACAACCAGGTCTCTCGCCATGGCGAGGCCACCTCCCACCCGCAGGCCATAGCGGACAGCCAGATGGACATGTGAAACGGCATCTGGGAGGGCACGCCCATCACGCGCCAGTCTACCAAGTCCCAGTACTACATGGACGGCAACGGCGTGGAGGAGCAGGAGCAGGATCCCATGGCAGAGGCGGCACCTTTCTTGGACACCGCCGACGACGATATATTGGCTGAAGTTGCTCGCCTGCCGCCGGGTGCTCTCCCTGTTCCCACGGCAGACGAGGTGAGGAGGGCGGCTCGAACATTCCGATGGCGTACGGGTTTGGGTCAGGACGCCATCTCACCACGGGCGTGGTCTCTCCTCTCGGACTCGGCCCTCGCGATGATGCTCTACATGTTCTGGGCAGCAGAATCGTGGGCGAGGTGGCCGTCAAATATGCTATCGGCCCACATCATGCTGCTCACGAAACCTCAAGGAGGATTTCGACCGATAGCTCTTTTACCCTCGCTATATCGCGTCTACGCCAAGGTGCGGATCTCTCATGTTCGGGCTTGGGCTGCCAGATCTGCTCGGCCATATTTTGCCCTAGGAGAAGGCAAGTCGACTCTAGACGTGGGCGCTAGGACGATGATATACTCCGAAGCTCACCAAGGTAGTGCATCGAAGGCCGTGGTCACAACCCTGATCGACATCAGCAAGTGCTTCGACAGGGTTTGCTGGCGCCGCGTCTTGCAGGCGGCAGCCAAGATGGGTTTCCCTACCCCGTTGCTCAAGCTATGCCTGGCGATGTACTACGCGCCGAGGCGCATCAGATGGGGATCGTCGTACTCGTACGCGGTGCAGGTGCAAAGAGGGGTACTACCAGGTTGCTCGGTGGCCATGTTCCTCCTGCAGCTGGCCATGATGATGCCGTTCGACGTTTTCGAGGAGTCGGTTGCCACGACGGAGGTAGACCACACGCTGGACATATATGCCGACGACATCACCTTGCAGGTGGTCGCCGCACTTCAGCATATCGTGGAGGAGTCAGCTCGCATCATTCAGATATTGGCGGTCGTGCTGCGCGCGCTGGACTTGCCCATCGCGCAGGACAAGGCGAAGATCACGTCCTCGGCGCCAGGAGTTGCAAGACAAGTGGCAGATCGTGTCAAGCAGCATGGCTTCAAGGCGTGCACGGTGCTCGAGATCTTGGGCATGGAGGCCAGAGATGGAGTCAAGGTTCAGTACACGGCTATCAGGTATCGCATGACCAAGCTCAAACGACGTCTTCCCAGGTTCAAACGCATGGCCGCCATGGCAAGGATCGGTCGCGCCATAGCTCAGCCATCGATTGGTCCAGCGATCCTCTACGGAGTGCAGGTGATCGGAGCATCTCGCTCCATCGTGCGCTCCATGACCAAGATGGTGCGTGTGGGCTGGCATAAAACACCGACGGGGACCTCATCGTGGTTGGCTTCTCAGTTGGAGCAGAGGCGAGACCAACACCCTGATAGATTCGCGGTGGCAGAACCAGTCTACACCTGGGCGCAAATGGCATCGGACAGAGCTCTACCTTGGGAAGTTATGAATCAAGCTTTTCAGCAGCAGCGACACCGACTGGGCCCAGTTCCTTCGTGGCAAGATGTAGCGGGGCCTGCAGGTGCGGTTTGGAACGTCCTCCAACAACTGGGTTGGAGAGCTCAGTCCGCTTTCCAGTGGACCACAGCCCAGGGCGTCCAGCTTGATCTCAGAGTTGATCCACCTGATTGGGTACGTGCTCTGGCGAGGAGGTCTTTCGTCAACTATAAGTGGGAAGAGTGGGCCTCGCGAGCTGACCACGCACCTGAGACGGAGGCTCCTACACGAAAGGCATGTGGGCACTGGCTTGCCCCTCTCCAGCTTCTGCTCACTACTCGTGGTCAAGCCCGCAAGTGGAGACTTTCAGTACGAGCGCGCGCAGCGCTCCGCAGCACCATCATCGGCGGCCAAAGGTCACAAGCGAGATTGCACAAGTACGGCTTCTCGGACACGGAGGAGTGCATGTATTGCCAGGACTGCAAGGGCACGCTTCATCATCGACTATGGTGCTGCCCCAACTTGGCTGAGGAGCGCGCGCTCGCAGTGGATCAAGAAATCATTGATGAGGCGCGCCAGGCTTCTGAGAACGACATGCTCTTCACCCGAGCCATGCTTGATCGAGATCAGCGCCCAGTTGTGCCTCCACCAGTTAGCGAGGAGATCTGGTACTACGCCTACGGCGGCCAGCTTCATCAGATCACGGGCGAGGTGTACACCGACGAAGCAGGTCGCACGCACATTGGGTGGCCTGAAGGTGCTCGAGCGGGCTGGGGACTGGCCCTCATGGACGACCAACGATTGAAAGGCTCAGCGTTCGGTCCTCCCCCAGGAGCTCAGCAGTCGGTGCCCAGAGCCGAGCTCTACGCCATCATCATGACGCTCAGGAATGGCATCCTCCCCCTCCACATACACACCGACTGTATGATGACGATCGACGGTATCAACCAGGGCAAGCAGTGGTGCCTGCATCCTCGACGGGCTCACGTCGACTTGTAGCGGCTGCTCTGGCACGCGCTCGAGGATCATGGAGGCGGAGGCATCAGCGACATCCTCACCATCGAGTACGCCAAGAGCCACCAGACACAGGAGGACAGCAGGCATCACCATGGCAAGAAGGGCAATGACTATGCCGACGTGGCGGCGAAGAAGGGGCTCGCCAAGCACGACATCCCACCAGCGGCGCGTGCTCGGCATCGGGAGCTCCTGGACCGAGTCCGCCAGATCGCGGCCTGGATCGGCAACACGCAGGAGCTGGTCGAGACGAGGCCCGACAGGATGCCGACGGTCTCGAGGCGAGCTCGACGGCGGCAGCGACTCCGACGGGGTCGGCCACGGCGAGAGCGGCGGCCTCCCGCGCCGCTCCTGAGCCACCAGAGGCGCCATGCACCTGAGCGCGCGCTGTGTGGCTGGAAATGCGCTAATTGTCCGCGCTTCGCGCGATCCGCCGCTGGTAAGAGGCGAATGATGACGCAGGTTTGTTTTGTTGATTTCCCTCTGCCTAGGACTGTGGACCCGCAGCCCCCGTCAGCCCCCAGAGAGCCTGAGCCCCTTAGGACCAAGCGCCCCAGGGACCCCTCGGAGGCCTCGGAGGGCAAGGTGGCGTGCCCGCGGCTGGAGGCCAAGAAGGCCTCAGGGGATCCCGAAGGGACTTCGCCTCCTCCTCCTCCTGCTCCTCCTCTGGGCCTTGAGGACCCTCCTCCTCCTCCGCCTCCTCCTCCTCCCTATGGGGTGGCCCAGGAGTCCAGGAGCCAGGCCAGGCCAATCAGGGAGCTGGCGGAGCCTTTCGTGAGGCAGGTCAAGCCCAGGGTTCGGTTCGAGTCGCGTCCCCAAGGGGTGGTCCGCGATGCGGCGACCGCCCTCGACGGCTCGAAGAAGCGCCCCCGTCTGGCGGCCCCTTGTAGGGCCACGGCTGCCCCTCCCAGCACGGTGCTCCCGTCGGATGGGGATGCGTTCGTGCCGCCCGAGGCGGCCCGAGGTCACATCCTGTACAGGGCTGGGGAGATCATAGGATGCACGAGGTGTGGCTCCTTCTCTGCGAAGGCCGCCCGTTCCGACCTGTATGGCACCTGCGACCCGCAGGCTCTCGTGTCCAACCCCCAGCGGAGGTGGCGCCGAGATAACTTCGCTTCGGGCCGTCATCCCAGTGACGGCCGAAAGCACCCCATCCCCATGCCCCGTAGGCTCCAGGTTTCAGACCCTGCTGTGCAGTGGCTGGGGTTGCTTCAGAATTTAACGCCTTAAACTCCGTTTTAACTCGTTTTGTATTTTCCCGCGTGTAGGGCATCGTCTGGTGAGTTGATCGTCGGTGCTTGCATGCGTCTGCTCCAGGTTCTGCTTTCCAGTTCCTGTGTTGCTCCTGGCCAGGCCTCTGGTTGGTGAGTGAGCGTGTGCCCTGTGGCCGTGATGATTTGCTGGGCTATTGCAGGGTGTGCCCTCGTCGTTCTGTGTGCGATTGTGCTTCTCACCTTTTCCCTTTCCTCTTGCCGGTCCTTCGTCTCGACTCGGCGCGTCGCTTCATGTGCTCGTTGCTCCTCCTCCTCCTCCTCCTCCTCCTCCTCCTCCTCCTCCTCCTGCTCCTGCTCCTGGTCCTGCTCCTGCTCCTGCTCCTGCTCCTGCTCCTGCTCCTGTTCCTGCTCCTGCTGCTGCTCATGCTCCTGCTCCGGCTCCTGCTCCTGCTCCTCCTCCTCCCCTCCGCATCTCTCCTCGCTAACTCCTCCTCCTCCTCCTTCCTCCTCTACTCATACCTCCTCCTCCTCCTCATCCTCTCCTCCTCCTCTCCTCTCCTCTCCTCCTCTCCTCCTTCCTCCTCTCCTCCTCCCTGGCGAGAGGGAGGGGTTCGCAAATGAGCTCACGTGGCCAGTTTCCCGGCGCCCCCCCCCCCGCGCCGGGAAACAGGCGCCAATGCATGTCGAGGAGAGGCGCCCGGCGGCGGGGCAGAAGCCAGCCGCATGCAGCAGCAGACTTCGCTTAGGTCGGGCATGTCCTCCGACAGGCGGATCTTGGACGAAAAATGGACAACAGTCGAAACATGCTCAAAAATAGTTCAAAAATCGTCCCCTTACTATTTTTTACTATTTTTGAATACTCCTCCTGTAGAGGGATATGCCCGACTTACGACTTCGCACAATTTCCCCCCTTCTCAGCACTCCGACGTCATGGTTGCTGCACAAGGTCAAAGCCCAAGGCCCGGACCCCTCCTCCTCCTCCTCCTCCTCCTCGCCCTCCTCTACTCTCCTATCCTATCCTCCATCCTCCTACTCCTCTCTCAACATCCTCCTTACCCTTCCGCACCGCCTCTTTCTCCTCCTCCTCCTTCCCTCCTCCCTCTCATCCTCCTCCTCCTCCGCCCTCCTCCGCCCTCTCCTCCTCCTCCTCTCATCCTCCTTTTTCCTCTCTAATCATCATCATTCATCATAAATCATCATACTTCATCTTCATCATCATAATATATCATCATCATCATCATATCATCATCATCATCATCATCATCATCATCATCATCCTCATCCTCATCCTCATCCTCATCCTCATCCTCATCCTCATCCTCATCCTCATCCTCATTATCATCCTCATCCTCATCCTCCTTCTCTTCGTATTATCACTAATATTATTATGTTGCTTCTTCTTCTTCTCAATATTAGTATGGTACCGGAGAAGAACCCCAATCATAATCTTTTCAGGGCTGTAGGGCTATAGGGACACAGGGTTACAGGGCTATAGGGCTCTAGGGCTAGATGGGCTATTGGGTTATTGGGCTATTTTTGGGTTTTGGGCTATTGGGTTATTGGGCTATTGGGTTTTTACCTAACAGCGAGGACTGATAAGCTTCTAGTGGTCTCAAAAGAGAGCATCATGACTCCCCAGGGGGGTCTGGGCAAATGCTGGACGGGTGCCGCAGGAATCCGGGGACTCCCGCGGGAATCCGGGGACTTCTTTTTTAGCCAACAGTAACGCACTTCGTGGTCTTCGAGCTCCCAGAACTCCACTCCTGGACATACTTTTGAATGCCCGGAGCCAACTGTAGGCCACTTCGTGGTCTTCGAGTTCCCAGAACTCCATTCCTGGGCATGATTTTGAATGCCCGGAGCCAACTGTAGGCCACTTCGTGGTCTTCGAGTTTCCAGAACTCCATTCCTGGGCATGATTTTGAATGCCCGGAGCCAACTGTAGGCCACTTCGTGTTCTTCGAGTTCCCAGAATTCCATTCCCGGGCCACTTTTTGAATGCTGAGGCAGGCTGAGGCTGAGGCTGAGGCAGGCTGAGGCTGAGGCAGGCTGAGGCTGAGGCCGAGGCTGAAGGCAGACTGAGGCTGAGGCTGAAGCAGGCTGAGGCTGAGGCTGAGGCAGGCTGAGGCTGAGCCTGAGGCAGGCTGATGCTGAGGCAGGCTGAGGCTGAGGCTGAGGCTGATGCAGGCTGAGGCTGAGGCAGGCTGAGGCTGAGGCCGAGGCTGAAGGCAGACTGAGGCTGAGGCTGAAGCAGGCTGAGGCTGAGGCTGAGGCAGGCTGAGGCTGAGGCTGAGGCAGGCTGATGCTGAGGCAGGCTGAGGCTGAGGCTGAGGCTGATGCAAGCTGAGGCTGAGGCAGGCTGAGGCTGAGGCCGAGGCTGAAGGCAGACTGAGGCTGAGGCTGAAGCAGACTGAGGCTGAGGCTGAGGTAGGCTGAGGCTGAGGCTGAAGCAGGCTGATGCTGAGGCTGGCTGAGGCTGAGGCTGAGGCTGATGCAGGCTGAGGCTGAGGCAGGCTGAGGCTGAGGCCGAGGCTGAAGGCAGACTGAGGCTGAGGCTGAAGCAGGCTGAGGTTGAGGCTGAGGCAGGCTGAGGCTGAGGCAGGCTGAGGCTGAGGCTGAGGCAGGCTGATGCTGAGGCAGGCTGAGGCTGAGGCTGAGGCTGCGCTGAGGGCAGGCGTGACGGAGACTGTGCCGAGGCTGAAGCAGGGCAGACTGAGGCTGATGTTGAAGCAGGGTGAGGCTGAGGCCTGAGGCCAGGCTGAGCTGAGGTGAGAAGGCTGATTGCTGTTGCAGGCTTTGAGGCTGAGTCTGAGGCTGAGGCAGGCTCAGGCTGAGGCAGGCTGAGGTGAGGCCGAGGCTTGCAGGCAGACTGAGGTGAGGCTGAAGCAGGCTTGAGGACTGAGGCTGAAGCAGGCTAATGGCTGAGGCTGGGCTTGAGGCAGGCTGATGTGAGCAGGGCTGAGGCTGAGGCTGAGGCTATGACGCAGGATGAGCTGAGGCAAGGCTGAGGCTGAGGCGTTGGGCGACGGGCAGATCCTGAGGGGGCTGAGGGCTATGCAGGCTGAGGCTTCTGAGCAGATGTAGGCTGAGGCTGAGACTGAGGCAGGCTGATGCTGAGGCAGGCTGAGGCTGAGGCTGAGGCTGATGCAGGCTGAGGCTGAGGCAGGCTGAGGCTAAGGCCGAGGCTGAAGGCAGACTGAGGCTGAGGCTGAAGCAGGCTGAGGCTGAGGCTGAGGCAGGCTGAGGCTGAGGCAGGCTGAGGCTGAGGCTGAGGAGGCTGAGGCTGTGACTGCGACTGCCGTTGCCACTGCGACTGTCATCGCGAATGCGACTACGACTGCGAGAACAGCAGAATTCTACAACTGGATTCTCATCTGAATCTGAAGGGGAATGCTTCCAGATATGCTCCTGCACATCGCTGTTAGGTTGCTTTGCCGGGATAATTAGTGGGCTCTTGGGCAATTGGGCTATAGGACTATAAGGCTATAGGGCTATAGGGCTATCGGGCTATAGGGCTATAGGGTTACAAGGCTATTGGCCTAAGTGGCTATATGGCTATAGGGCTATAGGGCTATGTGACTATAGGGCTAGAGGGCGATAGAGCACCCGGGTCCCCGGGCCCCCGGGCACCCCCGGGCACCTCCGGGCACCCCAAGGCACCTCCGGGCACCCGTGGGCACCCCCGGGCACCTGGGCACGCCCGGGCACACCAGGGCACCCGGGCATCCGGGCACCCCCATGCACCCGGGCACCCCCAGGCTCCCGGGCACCCGGGCACCTGGGCGTGCGGCGAAAATCGGCGGCAAACCTAACCTAACCATATGAATCCGCTAGGACCCCTACAGAGGCAAGCTCTGATTGGGAAAATATGATTATCATGTTTATTATTGTGTTCTTATTGTTGGTATAAGGATTACGCTTCTGAGTATTAGTATTGTACTTATTCGTATTATTGCTATTGTTAGCAGTATTACTAGTAAGTATTATGATTGCTAGTATTACGCTTATTCGTAGTACTGGTTATTAACATTATCATTAATAGTTGCATAGTTCAAGTAATACGATCATTGTTACTAGCAGTATCATTCTTATCATTATCATTAGCATTAGTATTACTAGCACGATTACTAGTATTAGCATTACTATTAATTATTATTCGAATTAGTATTATTCATAGTATTAGTATCATTCGTATTCGTATTAGCATGTTCTTTGTATTGATAGTATCCGATGTCGTCTTATTGTTATGCGCATGTTTAGTCTGACTCGTACCCTTGTTGTTCTTATTATTATCCGAATGTCTCCTCCTCATCATCATCCTCGTCATATCCTTACTATAACTCATGTGTATTAGCATTCGTCTTATTAGTAGTTGTTTTCTTATTCCTCCTCCCCCTACTACTACTACTACTACTACTACTACTACTACTACTACTACTACTACTACTACTACGACTACGACTACGACTACGACTACGACTACGATTACGACTACTACTACTACTACTACCACTACTACTACTACTACTACTACTACTACTACTACTACTACTACTACTACTACTACTTATACTACTACTACTACTACTACTACTACTACTACTACTACTACTACTACTACTACTACTACTACTACTACTACTACTACTACTACTACTACTACTACTACTACTACTACTACTACTACTACTACTACTACTACTACTACTACTACTACTGACTACTACTACTACTGACTACTACTACTACTGACTACTACTACTACTACTACTACTGAATTCTCTCCTCCTCCCTCATTCTCCTCCTCCTCCTCCCTCCTCCTCCCCTCCTCCCCCTCCCCCCTTCCTCCCCCTCCTCCTCCTCCTGCTCCTCCCCTTCCTCCCCCTCCTCCCCCTCCTCCTCCTCCTCCTGCTCCCCCTCCTCCTGCCCCTCCGCCTCCTCCTCCGCCTCCCACGAGGCTCTCCTCCCGGGCCGTGTCGCGGCGGTCCCGGGGCACGGCGAGGGCTCCCAGAAGCCGACCAGTCGCGATTGTTGCACGAGGAGAGGTGTTGGGGGTTTCCCCTTCGGGAGGTCCGTGTCGTGACGAGCCCGGCGTTGGCTCCTGACACCGCGGGGATCGTTCACCCCTGAACGATCGGCCGTTCCCGAAACGTCAGATCGTGCAAAGCCAACCGATTCTGGGTCGCCGCCAGCATTCAACGTTGAACGCCGGCGGCGGGGTCGCCGCCAGTCCCAGACCCCTGACGTCGTGACTTTTTCACAACGTCGACCCCCTGAGGTCCGGACCCCTTCCCAGGGGACCTGTTCTTCATCCCGAGTCGCGTCTTGACGGTCCTGAAGCCCGACGAGGGCCTCCAGAGGCCGAAGATTGAGAAAAACCTCCGTCATGATTTTTCATGACCTGAGGGGGTCTGGGAGCCAGCCAGACGGGGGCAGCACACATTTAGGGGCTGCGGCGCGGCGATTTCATCGCCGAGCCACGAGAGGCCAGTGTCCAATTCTGCCCGAAGATATCGTCCGCGAGTCATTTTTTGATCATCTCTCTTCCCCTCCTATCTTTTCCCCTTCCCAAGGGGCTCTGGGGCCGCAGCACCTTCGGCCGCCCCCCTGCGGGCTCCGCCCCGCGCTCCCCCGGGGCGCCCCAGGCCCTGGCCTGGAGCTCGGAGACCCAAGTCTTGCCCACGCCCTCGCACTGCATCGCCTTCGTGCGCCAGAGCACCTGCGTCGGCGGGGGGGCGCGAGAGGAGGAGTAGGGAGGGAGGGAGGGAGGGAGGGACGAAGGGAGGGAGGTAAAGGAGGGAGGGAGGGAGGGAGGGACGAAGGGAGGGAGGGGGAGGGAAAGGAGCGAGGGAGGGCGGGTTAGGTGCGCGCGCGTCATATCTGACGTCCTACCCCTCCCTCCCATCCCTTACCAGGGTACAAATATCCTCCCTATTCGCACAATCGGATGTCGTAGCATGGCGTAGCATTACATGGCATAGCATGGTGTTGAAGGTCGACGCGTATCATGACATAGCATGGCGTGGCGACGCCCCAAAATGAGGGGGGGGTCTTCTGCGGCCCAACAAATCAATGAATCGGCACCGAATGTACAATCACTTCCGATGGTTTCTTGGGGAAGGCCATTTTTTGGAAATTGGGGCCTAGGTGGAAGGATCGAAAACCATGCCGTGGCATGGCGCTGGAAATAATGACGCCTACGCTGCAGCGGGAGCACGATTCGGAACGAGCGGTAGCCCGAAAATGAAGCCAGCGCTTCAGCGAGAGCAGCATTTCGAAAGGAAACCCAAGCGAGAATCCGTTTCCGGGAAATCCTGTATATATATAATAATTAATAATAATAATAATAATAATATTAATAATAATATAAAAATAAAAAAAAAATAAAAAAAAAAAAAAAAAAAAAAAAAAAAAAAAAAAAAAAATAAAAAAAAAAAAAAAAAAAAAAAAACGCGAGAGGGGCCGGCCATTTCCCAGGCGCCACCAGGGGAGAGAGGAGAGTAGTATTCATATTGTCTAATTGTAGAGGGGAGGGAGGGGGGGGACGGAAAGAGAGCGGGAACGTGGAGAAAGAGCTGCAGCAGCAGAGCTGCAGCAGGAGGTGCAGGAGCAAGAACAGAGCACGGCAGGAGCAGAAAGAGGGGGAAGTGGCAGAAAAAAGTGAGGAGGGGGAGGAGGAGGGGGAGGAGGAGGAGGAGGAGGAGGACGGAGGAGGAGGTGGAGAGAGGAGGAGGAGGAGGAGAGAAGGAGGTCGCGCTGATGGTGGACGCTGCGAAAGCAACCTCTGCGGGGCTGCCACTGGGAGGAGCCCCCCCGCGGCGGGGACCCGCTCCGGCTCCGAGCGCTGCCCGCCCTCCCCCTGGAGGCAGCGTGGGCGACGGGAGGGCTCGGCACGCCAGCGGATCCAGATGATCCAGGGCGGCCCAGGAGGCCCACGAGTAGGTCGGGCGGATTTGGGGCGAAAGTTTTAAAATACCCCTCCCCTGGAGTCCTGGAGGCAGCGTGGGCGACGGGAGGGCTCGGCATGCCAGCGGATCCAAAGGATCCAGGGCGGCCCAGGAGGCCCGCAAGTATCGGGTCGGGCGAAAGGGGGGGATAGCAAAGGGGGGGGTTGAG
Source organism: Prorocentrum cordatum (assembly GCA_963575745.1). Taxonomy (NCBI): domain Eukaryota; class Dinophyceae; order Prorocentrales; family Prorocentraceae; genus Prorocentrum; species Prorocentrum cordatum. Next base: position 71,901 of record CAUYUJ010001510.1, on the reverse strand, counting down.
AATCAGCTCGCGTAGCTGATTTTCCCGGCGCCTCCGGGCGCCGGAGGCGACCATGTATCGAGGAATGGGCCCCTCGGTGGGGCCGAAACCAGCTGCATGCAGCAAATTCCGTAACCCCCCCTTTCCCAATCCCCCCCTTTCGTCCGTCCCGAAAGTAGGTCGGGCGGATTTCTGGCGAAAGATCAAACATACTTAATACGTACGCAAAAACGGTCAAGGGTAGGTGGAACATCGTCCCAAGACTATGCTTGGGCTGTTTTTGGATACTCCTCCTCCTCCTGTAGAGGGACACACCCGACTTGACCCTACGATGTCGGAGTTCGATGATGTTGGCGTTCTCCCCCTTGTTGCTTCCTGCGGCTTCTCGGCCTCAAGATGGCTCCGCGATTGGCGAACATGGCCTCAGGTGGGGCCCGCACAGGTGCACGATTGCCAGGACAGCCAGGGAGGGAGAGTCCCCCCCAAAAACCAGAGCTGACATAGCCGGCTCTGACAAAGCCGGCTCCAATCAAAAAGACGAAAACAAAAATGAAGGAAGAGAACGAGGACAAGAGGGTACCTTAAGACCAGGGGGGAGGAAGGGGTGAAAATGCAGAGGAGGAGGAGGAGGAGGAGGAGGACGACGAGGACGAGGAGTTTAACAACCATGCTGGGGCCCGTTCGACGCGGGGACGTCCCCCGCGGCGCCGCCGAGTGTTCTGCGTCCCTGGACGCCCCCGCCCCCTGAGCAGCGCCCGCCGCCCCCCACGGCGCCCACGACGACCACGGACGCCCGCAGCGCCTCTCCGAGGACGAGCTTCTCGACCTTGCCCGGCACCCTCGGCTCAGCTACGGCCCCGACGTGAGCCTGCACTGGACAGGCCCCTTCTGGCGGCGCGCAATGGGGGGTAGGGGGAGGGGGAAGGCTTCTTAGAAGCACCCTGCTTCCTAGAAGGCCCCGGCCTTACGTCTATAGAGAAGGCCAGCGCCTTCTAAGAAGCAGGGGTGCTCCTAAGAAGCCTTCCCCCCTCCCCCTACCCCCCTCTGCGCGTGGCCTGCCCCTGCACCCGGACTGGCTGGCCCCCGGCGGCCCTGGCTCCCATGGACCACGATACAGGGTACCCACGCGCCTTCTTGCTCGCAACCTGGGAGCAGGGCTCCGTCGTCAACGGCGGGAAGCTGGCGCAGAAGCAGCTCCTGCTTGCGCACCTGGCCTCCTGGGCCATCGGCCCGAGCGGGTGCCAGTCGATGACCCTCAGAACGTGTGCTAGCGCCACGTGTCTTTGCCCACTGAGGCCCTTCACTACGGCGAAGGCGATGTGAGGATCGACTGGTTGGATTGAACGGGGCAACACACACACACACACACATTGGGCTAACACACGTCCCGAGGATCATCGAGCCAGGAGCAGGCCTGGAGCGCCGCAGACCCGGCACTCCCCGGAGGCGCCGCCGAGCTCCCACCGTGGGTCGGCGACCGCGCCCTCCTTTCGCTCCTCTGGACGCTCCAAAACGCCAGCTTTCGGAGGTGCCCCCTGTTGCAGCCACGGGCAATCTCTCCGCCCCACCGGGTGCCCATCGGCCTGGCTCCAGCCCCAAGGCAGCCCGGTGCCGCGGAGGCCGCCCCATCCGCGCCTCATCCACTGCCAGACCTGGCCCCGCTGGCTCCACCCGTTCGCCCGCCGCTGACCAACTGCAGCGGGGCGCACCTGACCTCTGCTGCCGACGCCAGCAAGCCCAGCGAGGCGAAGAGGATATGCCCGCTCCGTGCAGCATGCCATGGCCGGATATGCCCAGTCGGTGGGTCACACCATCGAGGGGGAGTGGGAGAACTGGGCTGGGGATCGGGCTGGCGCCTCGAGGACACGCCAGAGGCGTGCGAGCCCCGGTGCTGGTCTGGCGCCGCCTGCGCCGGATCCCGGGGCATCATCTACGGCCAGGCGGCTCCGGAATCCAGTATGCCCAGCAGGTTCCCCCGGAAGGGCCAGCGTGCAGCGCTCGCCATCGCGGCCAACCACCTCGCGGTGGCTGCGCGCAAGGGGGAGCTGGGCTGACAGCTTGGAGGCAGCAGGCACGTTGTCAAATCCCACCAACCCTCTAGGGCGTAGGTGGTTTAGGGTGTTTCCTCTTCCACCCCCTTCTTCCCCTTCGGGGAGAAGTTTACCCCTCCCGCTACCCCTTCCCCTGGACCTGGACAAGGCGTTTCGCGAGTCGTCGGAGCGTTCAAAACGGCCTCGGCGAGGAAGCCAAAATCATTGGTTTTATTACGGTTTTGGCCCCATGTTGGCCTCTTGGGGGGGCAACGCTAATTGAGGGACCCCCCTTCTTTGATCGATCTCCTCCGAGATGGCCCCGAGAGCGCTCCCAAGGCTCCCCAAGGTGCCCTAAGAGGGCCCCAAGAAGTGGCCAGAAGGCCCCAAGAGGCCCCCAAGAGGCCCCGAGGATGCCCCCAAGAGGCTCCCAAGAGACCCCCAAGAGGCCCCAAGAGGCCCCCCAGAGGCACCCAAGACGCTCTAAAAGGCCTCGGCGACAATGCCAAAATCATTGATTTTAGCACACGGTTTTGACCACATTTCGGCCTCCTGGGGGGGGGGGCCCTGCTTAAGATGACTCCAAGAGCGCCTGGGAGAGCCCAAGATGACCTCCAAGATGATTCAAGATATCCCAAGATGCCTCTAGATGGCTCCCACCATGCTCCAAGAGGCCCCAAGAGCGCTCCAAGACGGCTCCAAGTGGCCAAAGAGCTTCCCAAGGAGGCCCCGAAAAGGCCAAATCCTTCCAAAACCTTGAGAAAATCAATGTTTTTGGCTTTCTCGCCTTTTCGCTTCCGATGGCCATCCGAGGCCTCAAGATGGCTCCAAGATGGCCCAAGAGGGCTCCAAGAGCGCTCCCAATGCTCCCAAGAGCGCTTCAAGAGGGCCCCAAGAGGCGCCCAGGAGACCCCAACAGACGCCCGACCGGGACCGCCAAGAGGCCCCCAAGACGCTCCAAGAGGCCTCCACTGGGGGACCCTTCCTCTGTGTGCTGCCAATTTCCCTGATCGAGGCAATTCCTCTGGGCATCGTTTCTAGATGGGCTGATGGGAGTTATTTTGCGTCGCAGCCGCAAGCGAAGGCGCAGGAGGCGTCAAGGGGCTGATGGGAATTTCTCGGTCGCGTCCACCAGCGAAGGCGCTAGCGGAGTCGGGAGCGCTACGGGACACGAAAGCGGCCGAATTGGCGCTGATGGGAATACGTCCTCAGGCTTCTTCAGAAAACAAGCCGTGTCAGATTGATATGCTTTGTTTAGCTTAGCTTTAGCTTAGCTTTAGCTTAGCTTTAGCTTAGCTTTAGCTTAGTTTTAGCTTAGCTTTAGCTTAGCTTTAGCTTAGCTGTGGCTTAGCTTTAGCTTAGCTTCAGCTTAGCTTTAGCTTGGCTTTAGCTTAGCGTTACTGTTACTACCAATGCTGCTTTCCTAGGGGCTCCAACTCCTAGGTAGGGTCGCACTGGGATAATCTTCTCCGCGACGAGCGGCAGGCCTGCCCGGGGTCAGCTGCCCTGCACCGCGGCACCCGACCCTGCAGGCTCTCCACGCCGCCCCTGCAGCCGCGCGCGTTGCGCGCGTGCGCGTGCGCGCGCCGCGGAGGAGATCGCGGGGATCGCCGCGGGGGCGCCTCGGGGAGGCCGCGGAGGAGGCCGTGGGAGCGCCGCGGAGAAGCCGTGGGCGGGAAGCCGCGTGCTGCTGCTGAGAGGGAGCTCGTACCGTCATGTCGGGCGTGTCCCCCTACAGGGGGATCTTCATCGAAAAATAAAACATGCACCAAAAATGCCCCAAAAAGGTCAAAAAAGATTATAAATTCGCCGGCCCAACGGGCCAGGGCGTGCTAAGATCTCCGGTAACTGGTTAACAGTATTAACAGTATTTCTAGTTCGCGCGCGCGGGGCGGCCCCTGGGGGTCCCCCGGCGAAAAGTACCCCGAACAACGCCCGGTCGCCGCCCGACCGCCGCCCGACCAAGTCTACTCAGAGATGGTTTTCCTTCTGGGTGCGGCCTCTCAGGCTCCCCAGAGCGCGCTCAGAGTGCCCCAAGAGGCCCCCAAGACTGCCCAAGAGGCCCCCGAGACGCCCAAAGAGCGCTCGAAGACGCCGAAGATGACCCCAAGACGGCCAAAAAGGCCCCCAAGACAGCCCAAGAGGCCTCCAAGACGCCCCAAGAGCCTTCCAAGAGGCCTCCGAAGAGAGCCCCAAGAGGCCAAAATCGTTGATTTTCATTGGTTTTTTCGATGTTTTTTGTGTTCTGGCTTTTTCGGCTTCCGGACGCTCCAAGACGGCCCAAGAGGCCCCCAAGACCGCTCCAAGACGGCCCACGAAGCTCCCAAGACGGCGCCGAAACGACCCAAGAGAGCCCTCAAGACGGCCCAAGTGCCGCCCAAGACGGACCAAGAGGCCCCAAGACGGGCCCAAGAGGGACTCAGGAGGGATACCGAGAACTCAAAAATGGAGCCCTCCGTCCCAGAAGGCGCCCAGGAGGTCCCAAAGAGGCCCCAAGAGGCCTCCAAGAGGCCCCAAGATGTCGCCAAGAGGCCCCAGGAGACTCCCAGGAGGCCCAAAAGAAGCCCCAGAAGGCTTCAAACATGTCTCCCAGGCGCCCCCGAACGGCCTCTCAACAGACCCCAAGAGAGGCCCCCAAAGAAGCATCTTGACGACGACTCTATTTCGCCCCATCGAGAGACGACCCCCAGGGAACTGCTTCACCATCAAAACTCCCCACGCAACGCGTCCGAACGACACCCGCCCCAAGAGCGCAACATGGGCAACGAACACACAGACAAAAACCAGCGATGCCATATCACGGGCCGGCGGAATGAGCGAAGCGATTCAATATATATATATATATATATATATATATATATATATATATATAGTCCCCAGACTATTTTTGGACTATGTTTTGACTAGTTTTAGGGTACATATTATTTTTCGTCGGAACCCCCCCTGTAGGGGGACACGCCCGACTTAATCGAAACGGGCCCACACAGGGCCACAAGCCGGTGTGTCATGGATACCCGTCTGCACGCGTGACCAGCCAGGCCGCTCCGCCCAGATCCCTTCCGAGGCGCAGCGGCCCTCGCCATCCCCGGCCCAAGGGGCGGGACGGTGGGCTTTCACGGTGGACTGACTGGCCCGAAAGGCCTGCAGTCACGATGCAACTGGGCACCAGCACGAGTTGATCCTCTGTCCCATTTCTCTTTGCATACCTTCCTTGCCACCCAGCTTCTGTACTGCGCATGCTGCTTGATTACTGGTATTGCGCGCGTTTTTACAACGCTTCGGTCCTGTGGTCAATGCCTGGCAAGCGAACCTTAAAAAGGAAGAGGAGCGGGAAGGAGGCCGCAGAGGGAAGCGGAGCAGGAGGAGAAGGAGCAGGAGGAGAAGGAGGCAGCATCCTCGGGGGCGTCATGGGGGCCCCTGGGGAGCTTCGGCGATGAGGGGGGAGGAGAGGGAGGAGAGGAAGAGCGGTAGGAGAGGGAGGAAAGGGAGCAGGAGGGGAAAAGGGGGGACGAGCTTGCGGGGGGGGGAGGGGGGGACGTCGGCCTTGAATCGACGATACCTTGCCGACAGGTCGGCGATAGCCCCCCCCCCGAACGGCGAAACCACACGCTCCTGGGCAGGGGGCTGCTGACCCCCAGTCCCGGCTGAGCCGGTCGCCGTCCCGGCGAAGTGAGGAGGAGGAGGAGGAGGAGGAGGAGGAAGAGGAGGAGGAGGAGGAGGAGGAGGAGGCGGAGGAGGAGGAGGAGGGGGGGGAGGAGAAGGGGGGGAGGAGGAGGAGGAGGAGAGGAGGAGGAGAGGAGGAGGAGGAGGAGGAGGCGGAGGACGAGGAGGACGAGGAGGACGACGGGGACGCAGACGAGGAGGACGAGGACGACGAGGACGACGAGAGCGAGAACGACGATGAGGAGGGTCGGAAGGGGAGGAGCGGCTCGGGAGGGAGACAGTGACCTGGCATCCGCGATACTGAAGGGGCCCAAAGGACACACACAAACACACACACACACACACACACACAAACAAACACAAACACGCACACAAATCCCAGGATGTCCCATATTACTCATGTGTTCTGGGCTTTCGTCTTCCCCCATTTCCCACATTTTCCCCTATTTTCCTGAGACTCGCCGATTCATCGTGCCTGCGCGCTTTTTCCCCTCCTGTGATACATCGCCGATTGATCAGCGACAGGCCCCCGACAGCGAAGCAGCGAGCTCCCGTGCGGGAGGGGGGCACAGGCACCCACCGGCGAAGGAGAGGGCGCCTCGGGGGTCGGTGCGTCCCGCCCCCAGGGACCAGTCCCCCTCTGTCGTTGGGTCGGGCATGTCTTCCTACAGGCGGACCTTGAACGAAAAATAGGGAGTAGCCAAAGAGATTCAAGAATAGCCAAAGCAAAAATCATTGAAAAATCGTCCCCCTGACTAGGTGTGACTGTTTCTGAACAGTCCTCATATAGAGGGACAGGCCCGACTTAGCCCTATCGGCGCCCTGGATTTTCAGCCACCTGCTTTCGGGCCGTAGTTCAGGACTCTTGCGGCCGCTCGGGGCGATTCTGGCACCGCCGGAACGCTCTCGACGAGGCCGCCCTGGGCCGCAAAAAAAAATCCAAAAACCCCCGGTCTGGGGGCGATTGCGGGTCCCCCTTCTGCCGTTCGCTCCTGACGACGAGGACCAGGGCGACCAGGAGGCAGAGGAGGAGGACGAGGAGGAGAAGGACGACGAGGAGGAAGAGGAGGACGAGGAGGAGGAGGACGAGGAGGAGGACGAGGAGACGCGGCCTCCGAGGGCACCTCGCCCTCGAACAGCTCCCGAAGCATGGCCTTCTCGGGCCGCTCTGCCGTGATCATCTTGGCCTCCGGGCAGCCAGCGCGGGAGGGGGCGGCACACGCGGCCTTCAGCGCGGGGGGGGGGGGCGTCCACGATTGAGGGGCGGCCAGCGAAGGGGCGGGGGGGGAGGGGCGTCCACGATTGAGTGGCAGCGTTGCGGGGGGACCAGCTCAGAGGGAGAGGGAAGCACCGGGCCAGAATCGGTGCTACGTCGCCTTAGAGCGGCGATTGGCCCCCGATAGCGAACCTGCACGTTCCTGGGGGGGCGGGACATCGGGCCCACATTGGCGATGAATGGGCAATGGGGGGCCAAGGCATCGCCAGCTGAGCCAATCCCCCTAACGATGCCCCTGAAACCGGGGAGGGGGCGTGCACGACGAACGAGGCGGAGGTCCCAGACGTCCTGCGCTTGGAGGAAAATGATATACATCTATATATATATATATATAAATATATATATATATATATACTAGAACCACGCGCGCGCTTCGCGCGCGCTTAGGTTCTAGCTAGGAGGCGAGCTTGAGTCAACGAAAGTCGCAGGGAAGGGGGCAAGGGGAAGAAGGCCAGAGAGCGCTGAAGGATACAAATACTGGAACCCTCTTGTGATTTTGTGGGGGGCCTCGTCCGGCCGCTCGCGGGGAGTTTGACGTAGCTTCTCGGGAGCCTCTGAACCTGTCGGGGGCCTCCTGGAAGCAGGTTCGAAGCATTTTGGGGGCCGATTTGGGGCTTCTCGGGGCCTCCTTTGGGCCTCTTGGGGGTCTCCTGGGGCCTCTTGAGGGGCCTCCTTGGGGCCTCCTGGCGGCCTCTTGGGGCGGAAGGCTCGAGCTTGCGGTTCGTGGTCCCCCTCTGGGCCCCCTCTTGGGCCCGTCTTGGGGCCCTCTTGGGCCATCTTGGGCGCCTCTTGGGCCGTCTTGGGGCCCTCTTGGGCTGTCCTGGGGCCCTCTTGGAAGCTTCTTGGGCCGTCTTGGGGCGGTCTTGGAGGCCTCTTGGGCCGTCTTGGACGCGGTGAAAGCCCAAGATGCGAACATGCGAAAAATATACGTTTTCCATAGGAATGGCACGATTTTTGTTTCTTGGACCTCTCTTGGGGTGCCTCTCGGAACGTCTTGGGCTGATTTTGGAAGCCTTTTGGCGCCTCTGGGCGGCGTTTTGGCGCCTCCTGGGATATGTTGGGCCGGAAGCTCGGAATTCGAGAGTGGCTTTCTCCTTCTGGGACCCCTCTCGAAGTCGTCTTGGGGTTCTCTTGGGCCGTCTTGGGGCCGTCCTGAGCCACTCGTGCGCAGCCTTGGAGCGCTCCCGGAGGCCTCCTAGGCCGTCTTGGAGGCCTCTTGGGCCGTCTTGGACGCGGTGAAAGCCCAAGATGCGAACATGCGAAAAATATACGTTTTCCCATAGGAATGGCACGATTTTTGTTTCTTGGACCTCTCTTGGGGTGCCTCTCGGAACGTCTTGGGGTGCTTTTGGGAGCCTTTTGGCGCCTCTTGGCGGCATTTTGGCGCCTCCTGGAGCCTCTTGGGCCGGAAGCTCGGAATTCGAGGTTGGCTTTCTCCGTCTGGGACCCCTCTCGAACTCGTCTTGGGGCTCTCTTCGGCCGTCTTGGGGCCGTCCTGGGCCACTCGTGCGCAGCCTTGGAGCGCTCCCGGAGGCCTCGTAGACCGTCTTGGGCGCCTCTTGGGCCGTCTTGGACGCGGTGAAAGCCCAAGAGGCGAACATGCGAAAAATATACGTTTTCCCATAGGAATGGCACGATTTTTGCTTCTTGGGCCTCTCTTGGGCTGCCTCTCGGAGCGTCTTGGAGGCTTCTGGGACCTTCTTGGTGTCATGACAGGCGTCTTGGAAGGCATCTGGAGCCATCGGAGCGCGTTCCGAAGCCGCCTGCGAACGATCTTGGACGGCGTCCGGCGGTCCGACGAGCCTCCGGGCCCCCCGGGGCCCACATTTGTGGTCGGGGTCCCGGCCCCGGGCCCCCGGACCCGGTGCGCCGTATTTGTATATATATATATATATATATATATATATATATATAATATATATATATATATATATATATATATATAATATATATTATATATAATATATATATATATATATATATCTATATATATATATTATATTATATATATATGTGTGTGCGGGCGTATATATATATATAAAAATATATACATATATATATACATATTGAAGCAATACCAAAAAAAACATCAAAACAAAACAAAACACATAGTAATCGTAATAAGCATAACAACAAAACTAATAACAATCAAAATTCGAGTGCTAGTTACAATAATAATCGCAATAATGATAATTAATGAAATACTAGTAACACTCATATACTAATAATCATCACCATCATCATAACAACCAAGATTCTCTTACGTATCTATATATAATATAACAACACACAAACAAAAACAACAAACAAACAACCAAAAAACGGGGCGGCCAGCTCGTCGCCAATCGTAGCCTCTGGAAGTCGGTTTCGGGACTCGGGGCCGTCAGAGAACGACTCGGGGTGAGAGGTCTGGGGGCCCACGCATCAAAAAAAAGTGACCCGGTGACGTACCGAACCCTTTCTCTAAACGCACGGCGAATACATAACAGGACCGCTCACTGCAAACAAACATGTCGAAGGACCCGCAGTGCGCATGAACTCCCAGAAAAACGCAAGAAAGCATGCAGGAATAAGCAAAATAGAGACAGCAACAGAAGCATACGGAAGCGTGTGAAGGAGGTACAGACATGTTCAGTAACACCAAAAGCGCCGAGCGCTACATGCACGGGAAAGAACAGCGCCATGCGTTCGCTCGAAAGCAGAACAGCGCGTCGCGCTGAGCGAGGCAAGCGCGCGGAGAGGCATGGCGGGCCAGAGGCCACTGAGGATGGGAGGCCACACGGACAACAAAACAGCGCCATGCGCTGCGTGGCGCAGCGGCTCCCTGCGAGCTGCGATGCGACAGCGCCGAGCGCTGCGTCACGGGACAGCGCCGCAAGGTCCCAACTGGATCCCCGTACAACTCCACTCCGCTGGACCTCCCAGGAGCCCACGAAAGTGGCGACACTTGCGCACTTCGCAGAAACACAGGAAGCTGCGAGAGTCCCAAATAGGTCTGCGAACCACTCCACTCCGCGCGACCTCCCAGGAGCCCACGAAAGTGGCGACACTTGCGCACCTCGCAGAAACACAGGAAGCCGCGAGAGTCCCAACTGGGTCTGACTACCACCTCACTCCGCTGGACCTCCCAGGAGCCCACGAAAGTGGCGACCCTTGCGCACTTCGCAGAAACACAGAGAGCCAGAAGGTGCCAACTGGATCCCCGTACAACTTCACTCCGCTGGACCTCCCGGGAGCCCACAAAAGCGGCGACACTTGCGCACTTCCCAGCCCCCGGGCAGCCGCGAGGGTACCAACTGGGTCTGACTACCACTCCACTCCGCTGGACCTCCCAGGAGCCCACGAAAGTGGCGACACTTGCGCAATTCGCAGCTGCGAGGTCCCGACGGGGTCCGCGTACCACTCCACTCCGCTGGACCTCCCAGGAGCCCACGAAAGTGGCGACACTTGCGCACTTCGCAGACACGTCCGGAGCCGCGAGGTCTCGACGTGGTGTGCGTGACTACCGACTCCGCTGGACCTTCCAGGAGCCCACGGAAGTGGCGACAGGGAGAGCCCCGCACGAAAGTGGCCAGGCGGCGCAAGCAGGACGAAGAAGAGAAGGGAGGAGGAAGAAAAGGAGGAGGAGGCATGAGGCAGGAAGTAGGAGGCAGGAGGCAGGACGGGGGGGAGGAAGGAGGAGTGGAGACCACAGTTTTGCATTCAGAACGACAACCCAACAAAGGAGGGTTGGGAAAAATTGGGGCGCCAGATGTCTACGCACAGGCTTCGGACTCAAAAAGCCTTGCCCCCGAAAACTACCACGCACATGCTTGCGGCTCGAAAAAGATCGTACCTGCATAAATGCGCTCGGCCCCAAAGCTCTGCTCGGCCCCAGATGCTGCTCGGCCCCGCCCCCTGGCCACCCGTGCGCCTGGGCTGGACCCGGCCGGACGCTCCTGGGCCGCCACGCCTCGTGAGAAGGGCGGCCCAGAAGGCTCCTCCTCGGCGGAGAACCGGGGAGGCCCAAGGGCCCCGAGCTCCAGCACTGCACGGGCGAGAGCCCGCCGACGCAGCTGCCAGCCACCGCGCAGCCTTGCCGCTGCACCGCACCGCAAGGCGGCCGCGCGGAAGAATCGAAGCGATGACCCGAAGGCGCTCATCGGAGAAAAAAATCGTGCGGCGGCGGCAGATCACCTGTGGGGCCAGAGTGCTCCCTTCCAAGCGACGGAGGGGAAGGAAGAGGAGGAGGAGGAGGAGGAGGAGGAGGAAAAGGAGGAGGAGGAGGAGGAGGAGGAGGAGGAGGAGGGGGAAGGAGGAGGAGGAGGAGGAGGAGGAGGAGGAGGAGGAGGACGAGGAGGAGGAGGAGGAGGAGGAAGGGAGGAGGAGGAGGAGGAGCGGATGGAGCAGGAGGAGCAGGAGGAGGACAACCACCACCAGCAGGGGGCGGAGCCGGAAGCGTGCAGGACTCGGCGGGCCAGGCGTTGAAGCCCCGCCGGGCTACTCCGACGGCGTCCTCCTGCGCCACAGGCCAGCGCCCCACCAGGCAGGAGCCCCCACTGGGGGCCGCCAGAGCCAAACGACGGGAACCTCGGGGAGGCGGCCCCAGCTCTGGCCGCGCGAGGCATGCACGCCCTGGCCTCGCGCGTCGGGGGCGGGCGGCGAGGTGGCGGCCTCGGCTACCGCCTCCGATCGGCTCTGTCTGGGCGATCGGCCTTTCATCCCATGCCCCTGCTCGCGCCCCCCGACCCCACGAGGAGCGAGCGGGAGGAGGACGAGTTCCTGGCCTCCGAGGCCACGCTTTTTTGCCGTCGTCCTGCTTCCCCTGGCGCCCAGAGTGCGGGGCAAAAGCAAGGGTATGGATCGAGCGTCGATCGTCGGCCATCATCATCGTCACCATCACCATCGCAAACAACAACAACAACAACAACAACAACAACAACAACAACAACAACAACAACAACAACAACAACAAACAAAAACAAAATCAAACAAACACCAAATCGTCATCAGCATCTCAGCAGCAGCAGCAGCAAGAGCACCAGCATCAGCAGCAGCAGCATCAACATCCTCATCATCACCACCATCCTCATGGTCATCCATCATCACCATCATCCTCATCAGCAGCAGCAGAATCTGCATTAACATCATCGTTTTCATTATCAACATCGGCATCATCGGCATCATCGGCATCATCACCATCATCATCATCATCAGCATCATCATCATAATAAGCATAATCAGCATCATTGCCGTCATCACCCCCTAATCATCAGCATCCTCATCATCATCATCATCATCATCATCATCACCAGTCATCATCGTCATCATTATCATCGTAATCAGCATCATCATCATCATCATCATCATCATCATAATCAGCATCATCATCATCATCATCATCATCATCATCATCATCATCATCATCATAATCAGCATCATCACCATCAGCAGCACCAGCATCATCATCATCATCAGCAGCAGCAGCCCCATTATAAACATTACCAAAAGCATACGCATCATCGTCATCACCATCATCATCAACACCACCATCGTCATCATCATCGTCATCATCACCATCATCACCATCATCATCGGCATTATCAGCATCATCATCATCAATCATGATCGTCATCAACATCATCATCATCATCATCATCATCATCATCATCATCATCATCATCATCATCACCAGCCTCATCATCAGCGGCAGCATGACCACCTTCATCAGCATCATCATCAGGATCATCATCATCATCATCATCATCAGCATCATCATCGTCATCATCATCATCGGCACCATCATCATCGTCATCGTCGTTATCATCGTAATCAGCATGATTAGACTCATCCTCAGCAGCAGCATCACAAGCGTCACCGATAATCAACATCGACATCAGCAGCAGCATATCATAGTCGTCGTCAACATCATGTTCGAAATGATCATCAGCACAATCTTCGACATCATAATCATCATCATCATCACCACCACCACAACCACCATCATCATCACCATAATCATCAACCTCAACATCACCATCATCACCATCACCATCATCGTCAGTCATCATCATCGTCGTCATCATCATCACCATCATCATCGCCGTCAGCACCATCATCATCATCATCACCAGTCATCATCATCGTAATCAACATCACCATCATCATCGTCGTCAGCAGCATCATCACCATCATCATCACCATCATCATCATCACCATCACCACCACCACCATCATCACCATCATCATCATAATATTTGCCGTCATCATCATCACCATCATCAGAATCTTCGTCGTCATCTTCGTCGCCGATATCTGCCAACGCTTCCCTCCCTCCCTCGACCGTGGAGTGGAGGGCGTGCGGCAAGCCGCCCGCGGCTCCTGCGCGTCGACGCCCATCGCGGCGGCGATGACGTCGGGGCAGAGGAAAGGGACGCGAGCCTGCGCGAGCCGGCGCGGGACTCGGCAGCCGGAGAGACGGGCAGCCGCGGCACGCCGCCTCGAAGGGGAGAGGAAGCAGCTCGAGGCCTCCCAGATGTGGCAACTGGTCAAGGAGGGTCTTGGACGAGGTCGTACTCTCGGGCTTGTCGCGCTACATCGCTCGCCGATACATCGGCGATGCATCGCCGATGCGTCGGCGACGCATCGGCGACATCGGCGATGCATCGGCGACGCAAGCGTGGAGAAAATCGGGCTCCGCATCGAGCCGCATCGCCGATGCATCGACAAAACGGCGCGATCCTCCGACCCAATCTACTCGGACCCCATCCAGGAGGCCTAGAGCAGCGAAGCGGTGGAATGGAACAAGGGCGAGGGGCAACGTCGGGGGTTCGAGGTTTTCGAGGCTCGAGGTGTTCGAGGTTTTCTAAGCTGTGCGCGAATTGTCCCTAGTTCTGGGCGGCTTTCCAGACTCGGGATGCTCTCAAGCAGCTGCGCCTCGTCGAAGGCGTTCCGGGGATGCCCGGATCGTCCCGAGCGGCCGCTGGAGAGCCGAGCAATGCCCGAAAGCCAAGGGGTAACGTTAGAGGGGGACCGGCTCAGGGGGGAAAGCATCGAGCTGGAATCGGCGACACATCGCCGATAGATCGGCGATAGGCCCTCGACAGCGGAACTGCAAGTTCCTGAGCAGGATGGGCTATCGGGCCCCTATCGGCGATGGGTGGGCGATTGGGGACGATGCATCCCCCCCTGAGCCTTTCCCCCCCTATCGTTGCCCTTGAGGGAAGGAGCGGAGGGGAGGAACAGAACGGAGGCGTCCCAGACTTCCAACAAAGAAGTCACTAGACTCTTCTTGAATATTCCGCCTGCAGAGGGACATGCATCATCATCATCATCATCATCATCATCATCATCATCATCATCATCATCATCATCATCATCATCATCTTCTTCTTCATCATCATCATCATCACGATCATCAGCATCACCACCACCACCACCACCATTCATCATCATCATCATCATCATCATCATCATCATCATCATCATCATCATCATCATCATCATCATCATCATCATCCGCCTCCCCTCATCAGCAGCATCAGCATCAGCATCAGCATCAACATCAACACAATCATCATCATCGTCATCGTCATCGTCATCCTCATCCTCATCCTCCTCATCATCATCATCATCAGCATCATCATCATCCGGAATATTCCTCAACAGCATAGTTTCTTCATCATATTCATTATACCCATCCTTGTCCTCCAACTCCTCCTCCTCATATCATCAAGCTTACACAGATACTGCCACGTGTCCTCCATCCCCTTCGTCCTCTTCCTACATGTCCATGGTCCTTATCTTCCTATCTCAGATCCTGATCCCCCCATGATCACAAGCAACGTCATCGGTATCATCATCATCATCATCATCATCATCATCATCATCATCACCTCCATCACCATCATAATCATCCTCATCATCATCCTCATCATCATCAGCATCGTCATCATCACCACCATCATCAAAACCACCATAATGATCGTCATCAGAATCATCATCATCAGCAGCAGCAGCATCATCCATATTATTTCCGTACAGCACAACTGTTTCATCAATTTCGTCCTTCTCATCCTTGTCCTCCTCCTCATCATCAAGCTTATACAAATACTGCCCTGTGACCTCCATCCCCTTCGTCCTCTTCCTACGAATTCATGACCTTGATCATCCTCTTCCCGAGCCTGATCCCCATCATCGAAAGCAACTGCATCTGCATCATCATCAGAATCAGCATCATCATCAGCAGATCATTATCATCATCATCAGCAGCATCAGCATCACCATCGTCATCAGCATCATCATCAGCATCATCGTCGTCAGCGTCATCGCCATCGTTGTCGTCGACAACAACAGCAGCATCACCACCAACATCATCATCACAATAAGCGACATCGTCGTCGTGGCCCACAGCGTCATCGGCGCCGTCATCATCCTCATCATCATCTTCATCGTCTTCATCATCAGAAGCATCAGCATCACCAGCACCATGTTAAGAACCGTAATCATCATCATCAGCGTCGTCATTTTCATCGCCAACGGCATCGCCGTCATCATCATCATCATCAGCATCATCATCATCATCATCATCATCGTCATCATCATCATCATCGTCAGCATCATCATCAACATCATAATCATCAGCATCAGCATCATAATCATTGCACTCATCATCATTAGCAGCAGCATCAACATCACCATCAGCACCATCATCAGAATCGCCATCATCATCAGAGTCGTCCTTATCATCATCAGCAGCAGCATCACCATCATCATCATCATAATCATCATCACCAGCATCATCATCAACCTTGCACTCATCATAAGCAGCATCATCAGCAGCAGCATCACCATCGTCATCATGACCATCAGCACCATCGTCCTCCTATTCCGCTTCCTCCTCATCATCATCATCAGCAGCAGCAGCAGGATCAGCAGGATCATCATCATGCTCGTCGTCAGCATCGTCAGTATCGTCAATCGTCAACAGAACCATAGTCCACAACTGTCCTTTTCCCCCTTCTCCTCCTCCTCTTCACCATCCTCCTCCTCTGGCGCCTGAGGAGCCGTCTCTCAGCTTCTCCCCACGCTGCTGACAGAAAGCCACGACGCCTATGCAGCGAAGGCATTCGGAGCCATGTAAGGGCCCGCGGGAACTCGAGGGAGCCTCGGCTCACACTTTCCGCAAGAGGCTGCGGGCGCACAACCACACGACTGCATTTCCCATCGCGAGGCCCGGACCCTGCTGGACGCCCCTCGGAAGCCCCCCCGCGATCGCCTCTCGAGGCATGCTGGAGTGGCGGCCGAGGGGTCACAGAGGGGGGCCCCGAATACCCGGAGGTGCTGCCCTGCTCGTGGTCGGACACCATGGTGTTTGCTCTTGGCTCCTGCGGTCCCGCTCGCCCCCCCGCCTCCTCCCGCACGCCCTCCCTCCCACGGCCCTTGCTCCCAAAAAAAGGGACGACAGGCGCCTCCACCCCGTGGGCCATGGACATGCGGTCCGAGCGTTGGTTGTTCACATTGTGGAGATGCCTGCGGGCGATGGTCTCGTCATCATCCTCCTCATCCCCCATCCCTCCTCCCCCATTCCCCCATCCCATCCTCCTCCTCCTCCTCCTCCTCCTCCTCCTCCTCCTCCTCCTCTTCCTCCTCCTCCTCCTCCTCCCCCTCCTCCTAGACGCCTTCCAAGCATTTAGCACAAGCGACCGTCGGTCAGGAAAGACACACGAGGCTCATTTTCAGTCTCTGCCCGCAGCGACCCCCGGTGTCTCCTGGGGAGGGGCCCCTGTCCTGTGCACTCGACTGACAAAGGCGCCAGAGCATGCAAGTGGCGGTGTACAACCCCGAGCGGGCCAGCCACGAGCTACACAAGTCATTGCACCGGCCTTGCAGACGTGATGCAGCGGACTTCTACGTGGATTTGTGCGTGGATGTTTGCCCGAAGCGGCAAGCGAAAAAAGAAATTCACTTCGCGTGGATTATTATAGGTCTTCATTCCTGGCCAAAAAAAGCACGAAATTCACTGCGAAATCGGGAACGAAATTCTCCAGGACACCCCGGGCCCAACCTATCGTTTTCCGAACGAGATACGCTCTGCGATGTTGGCGCCATGACACGAGGACATCAGCTACGAGCTTAAGAGAGGAGGAGGAGGAGGAGGAGGAGGAGGAGGAGGAGGAGGAGAAAGAGAAGGAGGAAGACAGAGGAGGAGGAGGAGGAGGAGGAGGAGGAGGAGGAGGAGGAGGAGGAGGAGGAGGAGGAGGAGGAACTACGACGCGTGGCCGCGTTCCGCTCCTCGTGCTCGTCTGCTTACACGTGTTGCTGCTAGCTGGGACTAAGCAGAATGGGCAGGTGGAGGGGGTGGTTAGACAGGGGCACGGGAAGCCACTGGGGCTTGCAAGAGGAAACGAAGATGCTGAGCACCAGCTGTGAAGTCTCAATACTCTGGCCGACATTGTACAGACAGAGCGCGCTGCACGATGTGGTTCCACCACCAGCAGCACGCCTCAGGGGACGGACCTTAGAAGCACGACTGCAACCAAGCGACTTTGACGTATTGCTTGTCTGCGTACACATGGCTAGCGCGCATGTCACAAAGCACGATATACTTCCAGCATGTACTACCACATGGATGGAGCATGATATTGACAGACCCGAGATGCGCACAGCCCTTGTAGCGAGGGGGGCATCAAGTCAGACCTCAGGCTGCAAAAGGTCAACGACCGCACATTGCAGCGTGTCAAGAACAGATCAACCGGAACCCGCCTCCCAACTTTGGAAACCACCATCCCCTGCCAAGAACACTATGCGCGCACCCTGGTATATCAAAAACCATTACTTTTGAAAACCCCATTTGCAAAACAATGACGAATTGCACACGCGCGCGTCGTCGCGAGCCCATGCCAAAATCCTCCAAAAACCGGAAGTTTCGTAATGATTCCAAAGTCGTGTGTCCCGAAAACATATAAAGAACATGGTTTCGCGATGCGTTTGCTTATGCATAAGAAAATCTGCGCGCGCCCTTGCGAATTCTCCAACAAAAAGACCCATGGTTTTTTCAACAGATACCAAATGCGACCTAAAAGGCCTCTCGCGCGCTCATGTCGTAACCATTCGAACGCTATTGCGCGTTTGCTGGTGGGGACGGGCACAAACCATATCACAAATCAGATGTTCTCACAGATCATCTGACGTGACAAGGACGACGAGACAACAAAACAACAACAAACAACGGGACAATGTGCACACACGCGCGTCGTCGCACGCGCATGCCGGCATCCTTGAAAAAAACACAAAGTCGGTCACTCGAGCGCCCCCCAAAAAAACACGCACACACAACAGACAATAGTTCCACAACAAAAAGCTGCAACCAAACAAGAAAACCTACGGTCGCGCCCTAGCGAATGTATAACAAAACAACCATGGGTTTTACGACATGCTCATCAAACGCTACCAAACGTGCCCCTCGCGCGCGCATGTCCAAATCGTCCGAACGCCCGTGCGCGCGTGCTGTCACAAGAATCCGCTGCAGAGAACGAAGCGAAGCGCACACGCGCGCGTCGTCGCGCGCGCATGCCGAAATCCTTCAAAAAACCCGAGGCTTCGTAAGGATGTCAACATCGAGTGCCCTGACTTGGGAAAAGCACCTGACTTTGCAACATCGGTGTTCACAAAAACGCTACGCACGCGTTCTTGCGAATTCATGTTAAAAAAGGAAAAACTGCCTTTTGAATTTTCATCACATGCGACCACGCGGGTCTCTCGCGCCGCATGGCGGTAGCAATTCGAACGCCATTGCGCGCATGTTAGGGGGCACAATCCCAGCAAAGGAACACCATGCGGGCCACTCGCGCGCGTCGGCCGCGCGAGCATGTCGAATTCTTCTCAAAACCTTCATCACCGACGCGAGGACATCGTCATCGTCATTGGCGTGATCAGCATAGGCGCCACCATTGGCATTGCCGTCGTCGTCATCGTCGCCACTGTCGTCGCTACTATCATCATCGTGTCTACCGTTGTCGCCGTCGACATGGTACCGCGCCCGCCAAAGTCACCGACGCGCACTGAAAAGCCCGCTGGGAAGTGCTACCGGTCAGCGCCGACGCGGCCACGTCGATCGCGTCGGGCCAAACTAGCTGGGCGTTGTGCGCACGAGCATGCACGGACTACCGCGGCCGCAGGGATGCACTACCCGACACAAAGCACTCATCGCAATCGCCGCCGCATTGGTTTTGCAAACCAAGTTGCGGGTGGGTGTGTGGGATGATTGCGCGAGCAGTGGAGTTGGCAACTCCAAGCTTTTCATAGTCAACTACACCACATAGGTTGCACCACATCTGCTACACTACATACATTGTTTCGCATATATTGCACAACACATGTAGCTATGAACACACTGTGTCGGGTCCACGTTGGCAAAGACATCGAATCAGGGAAATGATAACCACGGAAGAGAGAGAAAAAAAAAAGAGAGAAATAAGGAAAGGGAAAGTAATTCCGAAAGAAAAGGAAGAACAAAAGGAGAAGGCAAGGAAGGGGCGAGAAGAACACGGTCACAAGAAAAAGAGAACGATGAAATGGGTGCTGGGGTGGGCTGCCCACGTGTGCATACACGTGTCTATATATATATAGATGTACATATATACATATATCTGTGTGTGTGTGTGCGTGCGTGTGTGCAGTTGTCAGCGCTGCTGCGAGGCTCGGCCCCTCTAGAATCTCTCCGTGCCGATTTGGGAACCTCAAGGAGCACGGCGCTGCATGGCTGAAGCAAACAAAAAACTAACATGACTGCGCCTGTGCAGGAGACCACCATGGACGGGCCACTGCAACTTCATAAGCATGCCCAACAGCGTTCAACCGCGACATAATGCGTAAGCAGCTGGCCTGTTTGCCTGACACATTACATGCCAGGCAGAGAATCACATAGAGTACTATTTAATTACGATTTCGTCCACCGAAATATCGTTGAAACGGATGTTGGACCCATGATGTCGACACAGCGCTCGGTAATGATGTCTTACATGATATTGGTGATGCGGTACCTTCTACGTTACCGACGCTGTTTAGGATGCCTTTGGTTCACTCTACCCCATGAGACAAACAATAACCCAACATGTGGAGACGGCGGCGGCAGTGAGGATATTTCATCATGATGACACTGGTCATCGCCAGACAGCTGCTGGGTCAGTGGATGTCCACCTGGAAGCCATCCTGTATGCCCTCTATCAGCCTCAGTACTGACAAGGCTGTGCTTATCAACACACCCGCCGCGACGATCATGGAAATAAATGACTTCTTTGCGCCATGCACGTCCTGGAGATAGTGCACAAAGCTTGTGCCAACAAAAGACGCCTTCAGGTTCGTGAAGCCATACAAAAGGCTGAGAGAAACGATAATTCGATCGGTCAGCAGGTACTGAAGCGTCGTAGAAGACGAGGTGAATATCACACAGGTCGAAGATGTGGCCACAGCGACGGACGGCTCTAGCCCCATCAGCAGAAAGAACGGGGAGAAAATCAGGCCACCACCGATGCCAACGAGTCCGGCCACGCACCTCAGGTCGGACGAGAAAGGGGAGGCTAACCAAAGGGGGTATTGCGGTTAGCGAACCGGCTGACGCGGACGAGATCCCCGGCGCCCCCTGGCGCCAGAAGGCGCCGGTGTACCGGGGCAGGGCGCCCAGCGGCGGGGCTGAAGCAAGCTGCACGCAGGAGGCTTCGCACCCCCCCCTTCTTCCTCATCCGCCTCCTCCTCCGCCTCCTCCTCCTCCTCCGCCTCCTCCTCCTCCTCCTCCTCCTCCTCCTCCTCCTCCCCCTTCCCCTCCTCCTCCTCCTCCTCCTCCTCCTACTCCTCCTCCTCCTCCTCCTCCTCCTCCCCTCCTCCTCCTCCTCTCCTCCTCCTCCTCCTCCTCCTCCTCCTCCTCCTCCTCCTCCTCCTCCTTCCTCCTCCTCCTCCTCCTCCTCCTCCTCCTCCTCCTCCTCCTCCTCCCTCCTCCTCCTCCTCCTCCTCCTCCTCCTCCTCCTCCTCCTCCTCCTCTTCCTCGTCCCCCTCATTCTCCTCCTCCTCCTCCTCCTTCCAGATCACCCCCTTTCATCCGACCAGAGCGTCGGAGCAAGGCGAGCTGAGCCAACGGCAGCTCAGAACCGGCCCCCTGACCCCTCCCAGGATCCAAACACAGTAGTTTTAGGTCGGGCATGTCCTCCTGCAGGCGGATTTCGGACGAAACATGGTCAATTCCCCCAAAATACCACAACAAAAACAAACAAAAACGTCCCTTTTTGGACTACTTCTGAATATTCCTCCTGTAGAGGGACGTGCCCGACTTGATCCCAGGGTCCACACACACCATGCTTTTCGAGCTGCGCCTGCTATTGTCTCGACTGGCACTCCCAGACATCTGGCGCTGTGTGATTCTTTCCAGCCGCGGCCCCGGGAAGGCTCCGACCCGTTCACCGGGCCAGCTCTTCGCCCCGCAGCGGTGCTCGACCGCTCTGGGGCCAGAAAAGGGGGCCCAGAGGCCGCAGTCGAGGAAGAACGTCTGGCTTGAAAGATAAGCCTGGCGAGGGGCCCAACAAGATGTGGTTGTGAGCATCGCCGTTGTGGGCAGCGCCCTCGGTTGGTCTCCTCATGGGGCCACGGAGCGTGTAAAGGGCGTGCCGACATGGGGCGGGGACGCACGCGGGCGCAGCCATTGGGGCCTTCGGTGGCGCTCCATGTGGGGCCACGAAACGTGTGAGGGGTGTGCCGAACTGGAGCGGGGCCGCCGTGCGAACGTCGCCACTAGGGCCGTCGGAGCTCCCTATGGGGGGCCACGAAACGCGTGAGGTGCATGCCAGAATGGAAAGGCTGACGCTTGCGAACGTCGCCACTGGGGCCTTCGGTGGAGCTCCGCATGCGGACACGAAGCGAGTGAGGGGTGTGCCGAAATGGGCGAAGGGAGACGCATGTGATCACAGCCAATGGGACCTTCGGTGCAGCACCCTATGGGGCCACGAAGCGCCGTTCTCGGTGGCGCGGACGCATGTGATCACAGCCAGTGGGGCAGTCGGTGGAGCCCGCCACGGAACACTGTACTGGGTGGCGAAGGACGCATGTGGTCACAGCCACTGGTACAATAGCTGGAGCTCCCTTTGGGGCGACGAGGCGCCGTACTGAGTGGCACGGAACGCATGTGGTCACAGCCACTGGAGCCTTCGGTGGAGCTCCCAGTGGGGCCACGAAGCGCAGCACTGGGTGGCGCGGGACGCATGTGCTCACAGCCACTGGGGCCTTCGATGGAACTCCACTCCAGATGGGGCCACGAAACGCCGTACTGGGTGGCGCGGGACATGCAGAGGCAGAGGCAGAGGGCAGAGGCAAGGATGGGAGGAGGGAGGGGAGGGGAGAGGAAGAGGAGCGGGGAGGGGAGGGGAGGGGAGGGAGGAGAGGAGGGGAGCGGAGAGGAGGAGAGGAGAGGAGGAGAGGAGGAGGAGGAGAGGAGAGGAGAGGAGAGGAGAGGAGAGGAGAGGAGAGGAGAGGAGAGGAGAGGGAGAGGAGAGAGGAGAGGAGAGGAGAGGAGAGGAGAGGAGGAGAGGAGAGGAGAGAGAGGAGAGGAGAGGAGAGGAGAGGAGAGGAGAGGAGAGGAGAGGGAGGAGAGGAGAGGAGAGGAGAGGAGAGGAGAGAGGGAGAGGAGAGGAGAGGAGAGGGAGAGGAGAGAGAGGGAGAGGAGAGGAGAGAGAGAGAAGAGAGGAGAGAGAGAGAGAAGAGAGGAGACGAGAGAGGAGAGAGGGGAGGGGAGGGGAGGGGAGGGGAGGAGAGGCGAGGCGAGGCGAGGCGAGGCGCGGAGAGAGGGAGAGGAGAGGAGAGGAGAGGAGGGAGGGGAGGGGGAGGGGAGGGGGGAGGAGAGGAGGAGAGAGGAGAGAGAGAGAGGAGGAGGAGAGAGGGAGGGGAGGGGAGGGATGGAGGGGAGGGGAGAGGAGGGAGAGGAGAGGAGAGGATGGGAGAGGGGAGGGAGAGGGAGGGGAGGTGAGGATAGGAGGAGAGGAGGGAGGAGAGGAGAGGAGAGGAGAGAGGAGAGAGGAGAGGAGAGGAGAGGAGAGGAGAGGAGAGGAGGGGCGCTGTCTCTTCAAAACAAGGACCACACAACACCACAGGATGATTGGGAAAAAGTGATGGTCACGGCGACTCGGAACCAAGACGCAGTCGGGGCAGCCGAGGAACGCTTCGGGGCCAAATTAGGCACAACGAAAACAAACCAACAAAAAACTCAAACCAAATGTGTCCTGGCGAAGGGGCCCAACCGTATGCAGTTGTGAATGTCGCCTCTGTAAGTATCGTTTTAGTAAATTTCCTTATGGGGCCACGAAGCGTGCAAAGGGTGTGCCGAAATGTGGCAGGGACGCATGCGGGCGCAGCCATTGGGGCCTTCGGTGGCACTCCATATGGGACCACGAAACGTGTGAGGGGTGTGCCGAAATGGAGCGGGGCCGCCATGCGAGCGTCGCCACTGGGGCCTTCGGTGGAGCTCCCTATGGGGCCACGAAATACGTGACGGGTATGTCGAAACGGGCGGGTGGAACGCAGGCGAACGCCGCCCCTTCGGTGGAGCTCCGTATGGGCCACCAAGCGCGGGAGGGGTGTGCCGAAATGGGCGGGCGGAGACGCATGTGGTTACAGCCACCGGGGCATTCGGTGGAGCTCCCTACCAGGCCAAGAAAAGCTGTGCTGAGTGGCGCGGACGCGTGTGAGCACAGCCAGTGGGGCATTCGGTGGAGCTCCCCGTGGGCCCACGGAACGCCGTACTGGGTGGCGCGGGACGCATGTGGTCACAGCCACTGGGGCCTCGGGTGGAGCTCCCTATGGAGCCACGAAGCGCAGCACTGGGTGGCGCGGGACGCATGTGGTCACAGCCACTGGGGCCTTCGCTGGAGCTCCCTCTGGGGCCACAAAACGCTGCACTGGGTGCGGAGGCAGAGGCAGAGATGGGAGGAGGAGAGGGAGGAGGAAGGAGGAGATGAGAGGAGAGGCGAGGAGAGGGGAGGAGAGGAGACGCGGGGCGTTGTCCCTTCAAAACGAGGATCCAAAACACCACAGGAGAGTTGGGACGAAAAAGGAGAGAAGGGGTAAGAAAAAACAAAAACCAAAACAACAACAAAAAAAACTCGGGTGACGAAGCACGCTCCGAGCTCGACGGGGAAAACCAAATGGTCCCAATACCGCTACTCCCTGGGCCAGGATTCCGAGGCGAAGCCAGCGGTGGCGACGAGGGCCTCCCAGGAAGCGAAGAGGAAAGCAGTGAAGGGCAGCGGCACGGGTACCTTCTCCCCCCTCTGGCTCCCAGAGCTCGACTGGAAGACGCACGTCGTCGGGGACCTCGGCTCTCGTCCGGCCCGAGCACCCGGTCACGCACGCCATGCCGGCGTACATGGCCGCGTCCGCGCGCCGCCAGCCCTCCTCCGCCACCAGGGCGCGGGCCCAGCACGAGGCCACCGCGGTGCACGCGCCCAGGGGAACGAAGATCGAGCAGGGGATCGTCTACAGAATCTACGGGGGACAAAGATCGAGGTTAGGGGAACGAAGACTGAGCAGAAGATGTACCCCGAGATTCGTTTTCTCGTCGAATCTACGGGCAAATACTTAGACTGCTCGGCAGATTTGCGAAAAAATGATACTGGAGAAAACCAAATCAGAATAATGTTTAAGGCTATAGAAATATGGGACTAGAGGGCTATAGGACCATAGGGCTGTAGGTCTATAGGGCTATAGGGCTACAGGGCTATGGGGCTATAGGGCTATAGTCATATAGAGCTATAGGGTTATAGGCCTATGGGGCTATAACCCTATAGGGCTGAAGGGCTGAAGGGCACTAAGGCTATAAGGCTATAGGTTTATAGGGCTATAATGCTACAGGGCTATTGGGCTATAGGGCTATAAGGCTATAGGGTTCTAAAGCGTAGGGCTACCTGGCACCCAGGCACCAGGGCACCCGGGCACACGGGCACCCGGGCACCCGTACCGCCGAAATCAACACCACATCTCACCTAACCATATGAAGCCGCTGGGACCCCCACAGACGCAAGCTCTCATTGGGGAACTACGCTTTCGTCGTAGATTCGACGGGTAACAATAGAGTTTGGGGTAGGGTAGATCGATTCTGCAATCGATCCCCCACTCGAGAAGAAGGCGAGCGCCAGCACGAGCTCCGCGAGACCTTGGCCCAGTGGCGGCGCGCCAGGGGGGGGGGGGCGCCAGGGCGAACGGGGGAGGCGGCCCCCCGGAGGAGCCGCGGCAGGCCGAGAGGCGAAACCGAGTGGCCGTGACCAAGGTGCCACGGGATCTTGTCGACGCCGATCTTAATCATCCCTGAGATCCTGGCGTCTCGGTTTCCTCGAGCCGGGCGTTTCCGCCCAGCTCAGGGCCCCGTGACCCTCACGGATCGACCTGGCTCGAAGAGTGGCGCAGGAAGGTGGGGTCCAGGAATGGTCAGATTTTTCCACGATGTCTCAGATTTTTCGAGTCGACGGATCTCAAGGATGCTCCATGCCCGGATGTCGCCAATCCGCGGGGATGATCCACGAATGGACGATGACCAGGATGGGCGATGACCAAAATCGACCCCGACGTTTCCGCGTGCAGCCTCGTTCCTGGCCATCGTCCCCTCTCCCTACAGCAGAAAGGGGGGGGGCTCCCAGAGGGGGGCCGGGGCCTCCCGCGGAGCCGTCTTGGAAGACAGGAGCGTTCCCAGGAAGCTGAGGGGCAACGCTAGCGGGGGGTCCAGCCTCGGGGGGGGGGGGAAGGGGGAAGGGGGGGAGAACGTCGAGCCGGAATCGGAGATGCACTACCGAGAAAAAATCGACGACGAAACTGCAGGCTCCTGGGCGGAGCGGGTCGTCGGGCCACCATCGGCGACGGATGGGCCACTTGGACTCCACCGAAGTCGAATCGAATCGAATCGGAGGAGATCGAAATGAGCCCTGTACTCCAGATTGCGTAAGAAAGGGAGGGGGGTCTCATTTCGGGGGGGGGGGTCTCTTCCAGGCTATCTTGGAGGGCCTGGGGGGTCTGGGGACGGTGTTTTGGAGGGTTCTCCCACGGGGGAGGTCTGAAATGGCCTGTCTTGGAGGGTCCAGACCCCCTCCCTTTTATTACGAAATCTGGAGTATCCCCCCCGAGCATTGCCCCCGACAGGGTGGGGCTCCCAGAGGGGGCCGGAGGCCTCCTGCAGAGGCCTCTTGGGAGGCAGGAGGACTCCATCGAAGTCGAATCGAATCGAATCGGAGGAGATCGAAATGAGCCCTGTACTCCCCCCCGAGCATTGCCCCCGACTGGGTGGGGCTCCCAGAGGGAGCCGGAGGCCTCCTGCAGAGGCCTCTTGGGAGGCAGGAGCGCTCCCAGGAAGCCCCCTTTTGCCTGCCCGGGAGGCCGCCACCCCCGCGCTGCGAGGAAGGTGCCACCAAGTATACACCTCCTCCTCCTCCTCCACCTCCACCTCCTCCTCCTCCTCCTCCTCCACCTCCTCCTCCTCCACCTCCTCCTCCTCCTCCTCCTCCTCCTCCTCCGCCTCCTCCTCCTCCTCAACAGACTCAACAGACTGACGAGCGTCCTCCTCCTCCCCTCCTCCTCCTCTCCCCTCCTCTCCTCCCTCTCCTCCTCCTCCTCCTCCTCCTCCTCCACCTCCTCCTCCGCCTCCTCCTCCTCCTCCTCCTCCTACACCGATCCTGGCCAGGCTCATCCTGGGCCGAGGATCGGTGGAAACGCTCTCCTGACCTGGGATTGGCCAGGAAGGCGTACCCTGAGATCCGACGTAACGGATAAAAAAACACGAAACATCGGATGGTGAGGGAAGGAAAAACAAAACAAAACACATAACAGCAACAACAACAACAACAACAACAACAACAACAACAACAACAACAACAACTACAACAACAACAACAACAACAACAACAACAACAACAACAACAACAACAATAACAACAACAGCAACAACAACAA
>CAUYUJ010001510.1:27500-35000 GCA_963575745.1 Prorocentrum cordatum | reverse complement strand
CGGTGTTTTGCACGCAGGCAGACATGCGTTTTCCGGAAGTGGGCACTTTGCGAGTAGCGGAGCGCGCCCTCCTGCAGCAGACGCGCGCGTTGCACGGCTCTCAGGAGGGGAAAAAAAAAAAAAACAGACACAATGAATCGTCGACCTCCAGGAAAATATGGGAAAGGACAAAGCCCAGAAAAGATGGGCAAATATGGGGGGTATTTTTATTTGTGTGTATTTATTTGTGTGTCCTGGGGCCCCTTCATTACTCGCAAAGTGGCTGCTCGCGAAGTAGCTATGGATCCGCCATGGGGGATTTGCGATGTTTTGCATGCAGGCAGACATGCTCTTCTCGGAAGTGGGCACTTTGCGACTCCGCTGCCAGGCGGGAACGTGCCCTCCTGCAGTGGACGAGCGCGATGCACGGCTCGCAGGAGGGAAAAAAAACACATAGACACAATGAATCGTCGACCTCCAGGAAAATATGGGGAAATGTGGGAAGTGGGGGGGGAGGACAGACACCCAGAAAATTGGGGAAAATATGGGGGGTATTTTTATTTGTGTGTATTTATTTGTGTGCCCTGGGGCCCCTTTATACTCGCAAAGTAGCTGCTCGCAAAGTAGCTATGGAGCCGCCATGGGGGATTTGCGATGTTTGACACGCAGGCAGACGTGCGCTTTTCGGAAGTGGGCACTCTGCGAGTAGCGGAGCGCGCTCGGCGATGCAGGGGGGAGCGAAGCGAGGCGAAGCGAGGCGAGGCGAAGCATCATCGCCGGAGGCAGCCCATGGCTGGGCGACGGGCGCGCTGCGAGGCACGGTGGCCCTCTGGGAGGACCGGGAACAGGCCAGAATCGCTTCGCGATTCAAGGAAGGAGCATACAGGGGAAGCTCTGAGGAAACATGAAAAACACAGCCCAAAGCCATCCAAAAAGACTCGAAAACGGTCGAACAAATTGGCCCCTGACTATTTTCTGCTACTCTTGAACCCTCCTCCCGTAGAGGGACATGCCCGACTCAACTCTTCTAGCGCGCCGCCGAGCGACCCTCGTCGTGCGCCAGCGCGTCCAGGGAGCCGCCGAGCCAGAACACCGCGGGGTGCCTGCGCACCGCTTCACCGAGCCCCGTCCCCTCCAGGCGTGGCCTGGGCCCCGCTGGCCGAGGTACCCCCCCAGATGGGGATCTGGCCTTAGGTCGGGCATCACCCCCGTTGGCTGTGCCATGCGCCCGTTGCACTGCACCCAACGTATCCCACAGCAGCTCTTGAGAGCCACCGCAGGATACGTGTAGGCGCAAAATTATGGCCATCGCGCGGCAGATGGTCTGTTTCACAAATCACCCCCGTTGGCTGTGCCATGCGCCCGTTGCGCCTAACGTATCCCACAGCAGCTCTCCAGAGCCCCCCAGGGACGGCGAGGTCCCGCTCAGATCCCCGCGGTGCCTCACTCCGCAGGACCCACCAGCAGCCCTCGAAAGTGGCGACAATGTCGCAGATCGCAGCCCCCAAGGGACGGCGAGGTCCCGCTCAGATCCCCGCGGTGCCCCACTCCGAAGGACCCACCAGCAGCCCTCGAAAGTGGCGACAATGTCGCAGATCGCA
Organism: Prorocentrum cordatum; assembly: GCA_963575745.1. NCBI lineage: Eukaryota > Dinophyceae > Prorocentrales > Prorocentraceae > Prorocentrum > Prorocentrum cordatum. The sequence continues at coordinate 33,420 of CAUYUJ010001510.1, read as the reverse complement.
GCCCCCCAGGGACGGCGAGGTCCCGCTCAGATCCCCGCGATGCCTCACTCCGCAGGACCCACCAGCAGCCCTCGAAAGTGGCGACAGTGTCGCAGATCGCAGCCCCCCAGGGACGGCGAGGTCCCGCTCAGATCCCCGCGGTGCCTCACTCCGCAGGACCCACCAGCAGCCCTCGAAAGTGGCGCAGTGTCGCAGATCGCAGCCCCCCAGAGACGGCGAGGTCCCGCTCAGATCTCCGCGATGCCTCACTCCGCAGGACCCACCAGCAGCCTTCGAAAGTGGCGACAGTGTCGCAAATCGCAGCCCCCCAGGGACGGCGAGGTCCCGCTCAGATCCCCGCGGTGCCTCACTCCGCAGGACCCACCAGCAGCCCTCGAAAGTGGCGACAGTGTCGCAGATCGCAGCCCCCCAGGGACGGCGAGGTCCCGCTCAGATCCCCGCGGTGCCTCACTCCGCAGGACCCACCAGCAGCCTCGAAAGTGGCGACAGTGTCGCAGATCGCAGCCCCCCAGGGACGGCGAGGTCCCGCTCAGATCCCCGCGGTGCCTCACTCCGCAGGACCCACCAGCAGCCCTCGAAAGTGGCGACAATTTCGCAGATGGCAGCCCCCCAGGGACGGCGAGGTCCCGCTCAGATCCCCGCGGTGCCTCACTCCGCAGGACCCAGCAGCCAGCCCTCGAAAGTGGGACAGTGTCACAGATCGCAGCCCCCAGGGATGGCCAGGTTCGCGCAAGGCAAGAGGAGACAAGAGGGGAGCGAGAGACGGGAGGCGGGAGGAGGAGGAGAAGGAGGAGGAGGAGGAGGAGAAGGACTGGAGACCGCAGTGCTCTATTCAAAACGAATACCCAACCAGGACTGAAGACCGCTTGGGAAAAAAGAAGAGTCCAAAAATACTCGAACAACGAAATTCCCCAATCAGAGCTTGCCTCTGTAGGGGTCCTAGCGGATTTAAAGGTAGGAGAGGTGCGCCGCCGATTCGGTGGCCGGGCCCGGGTGCCCGGGTGCCCGGGTGCCCGGGTGCCAGGGTTCGCCGCCGACTCGGTGGCCGGGCCCGGGTGCCCGGATGCCCGGGTGCCCAAGTGCCCGGGTGACGGGTGCCCGGTGCCCGGGTGGGTGCCCGGGTGCCGGGTGCCGGGTGCCCGGCTGCCCGGTGCCCTGTAGCCCCATAGCCTTATAGCCCTATATCCCTATCGTCCTTTAGCCCTATAGCCCTATAGCCCTATAACCCATATAGCCATATAGCCATATAGCCCATATAGCGCCCAAGAGCCCATATAGCCCTGTAGCCCTATAGCCCTACAGCCCTAAAAAGATTATGACTGGGTTTTTTTTTCTGGTATCATTCCAGAGTATTTGTTCGAACTATTGCTTCCCAATGAGAGCTTGGCTTTGTTGGGGTCCTAGCGGATTCATATGGTTAGGTTAGCGTCGCGGCCGATGTCGGTGGCCGGGCGAGGTGCCCGTCGCCGCCGATTTCGGTGGCCGGGCCCGGGTGCCCGGGTGTCCGGGGGTCTCGGGTGCCTGGGTGCCCGGGGGTGCCCGGAGCGCCCGGAGGTGCCCGGGTGCCCGAGTGCCCAGGTGCCCTGTAGCCCTATACCCCTATAGCCCCATAGCCCTATAACCCTGTGGCCCTATAGCCCAATAGCCCAATAGCCCTGTAGCCCTATAGCCCTATAGCCCTATAGCCCTATAGCCCTGTAGCTCTATAGCCCTATAGCCCTGTAGCCATATAACCCTATAGCCCAATAGCCCTATAGCCCTACAACCCTATAGCCCTATAGCCTTATAGCCCTGGAGCCCTACAGCCCAATAGCCCTATAGCCAAATCGACTAATAGCCCTATAGCCCTATATCCCCATAGCCATATAGCCCTATAGCCCTATAGCCCCATAGCCCTATAGCCCAGTAGCCCAATAGCCCTACAACCCTATCGCACTATAGCCTGATAGCCATGGAGCCCTTTAGCCCTACAACCCTATAGCACTATAGCCTTATAGCTCTAGATCCCTATAGCCCTATAGCTCTATAGCCCTATAGCCCTGTAGCCCCATGGCCCTATATCCCTACAGCCCCATAGCTTCCCAAAAAATATGATTGGAGTTGTCTCCAGTATCATTGAATATGTCTCCTGTAGAGGGACACGCCCGACTTAAGCCTGCGCACCGTTTCACCGAGCCCTGTCCCCTCTGGCGTGGCCTGGGCCCCGCTGGCCGAGATACCCCCCCAGGATGGGGATCTGGGCGGTTCCCTTCGAGTTCCGAATGCCCAACTGGGTTTATGTTGTTCCCATCGTACTGAAGGACCACATCCCAGAAATACTTTCGAGCACCCAGAAAAATATCGAAACAGTGTCAAACGAGTATCGCCTCACAGGGCACGACGCGTGAAAACCCTCCAGTTTCGGTACTTTCGTGGTGCTCGAAATTCTGGTGATCAAAGCCAAAGTAGGTTGGAACATCATAAAACTGGGTGGTGAGGCGGTGAGGACCCTAAAATCCGAAAATGCGAAAAACATTGCAACACCGCGAAAAAGCACGTCCGGAGCCCCGGACCCCAGTTCTCTGCGTCGCTTTTCGAGCCGGATCGGCCTGTGCGGGTCCTGGGGCCCAGACTCTGGCGAGCACGCGCCCGGTGTGAAAACGTTGCCACGACAGGATCCCAGGGGATGGGCGTGGGCATGCTGAGGATCTCGGGCAAACGGCACCGAGTACCGGCACGCCGCGCGGCGGCCCTCGGGCGCCGCGGCCCGGCACTGGCCCGCGTGGTAGCGCAGCACGCTGCACGCCACCACGGCCAGCAGCAGCAGCAGGCCCGCCGCCGCGTCGCCGGCCGCGAGGGCGCCCCCCCGCCCCGAGGAGCTAGGCGCGGCGGCCGCCGCCGGCGGCGCGGGGCTGGCGGCCGGGGGCGGGCCGGGCACGGCCCTGCCGGGCAGGCCCAGCGCCAGGCCCGGACCACGGCCCGACCTCAGAACAAAAGGGCTCCTCCTCCTCCTCCTCCTCCACCACCACCACCACCACCTCCTCCTCCACCACCACCTCCTCCTCCACCACCACCTCCTCCTCCTCCTCCACCACCACCTCCTCCTCCTCCTGCTCCTCCTCCTCCTCCTCCTCCGCCTCCTCCTCCTCCTGCTCCTGCTCCTCCTCCCCATGCCTCTAACCTCCCCTCGCCTTCTCCACGCTTTGGGGCCTCCGGGGAGGCGACCGTCGCCACCGCTGTGTCTGCCTCCAACACTCTGGTCAGAGCGCACCCCTCCGGAGAGGTCTGGGAGGTAGCGGCATTGGCACCCAGACAGGCGACGTCCTGATTTTTTCCATGCCGGGGCCCCTGAGTGTCCCGACACGTTGCCCAGGACCGGTTTTTCGTCCCGAGTCGTTGTCTGACGCTCCCGAGGCCCGGCGAGGGCCCACCGAGGCCAAAAATGGCCGAAAACCTCCCGTCCCAATGTTTGACGACGCGAGCCCCCGACCTCCCCGACCACTTCCCCGGGACCGGTTTCTCGTCCCGAGACGTGCTCTGACGCTCCCGAGGCCCGGCGCGAGGCCCCCGACGTCTCGGCCCAGAACTACGAAATGGCTCCCCCTCTCGATCGCTTCGGGGCGCCCGACGTCTGGGGCACCCTGTGGCTTCCCCGCGACCAGGGCAGGCAGGCGAGGGCGCCCGGGCCGGGCACGGCGCGCGGCCGCGGCGCGCGGGCGGGGCTGCCGCCGGCGCCGGCGGCCGCCGCTCGCGGCGGCGCCCCTCCGCGGCGCGCCGCGCGCTCCGCCTCTCGGAGCAGCGTCTGACCGACGTGCCCCACGGGCCAGTGGGAGGGGAGCAAAAAGTGGCAGGAGCAGAAAAACCCGGAGGTCCGCGCGGATGTCTCGGATCGGCGCTGGACCCCCCTCCCTTGCGCGCGGAGCGCGCCAGGGGCGGCGCTGGGGGCGCCGCCGGGGGGCCCCAGCGCCGATCCGAGAAATCCGCGCGGACCTCCGAGTTTTTATGTTTATGCCACTTTTTGTTCCGCTGCAATGTGCCTGGGCCCCACTGGCGTGGCCTGGGCCCCACTGGCCGATGTGCCCCCGAGGTGGGGACGTGGGCAGTGCCCTTCGGGCTTCGAGGGGCACGTCCCCAGCTGGGGTGGTGGGACGGTGGGGATCGGGACGGGGGTGGGAACGGGGATGGGGATCGGTGAAACGATGCCGACTCATAGGATAAAGGAGGATTAGGCCCCAAGGGGGGGGCTGTTACGCCGGATTGGGCCTCGGAATAAGCGGGACCAAGCCGGACTCGGCGGGAGTAAGCCGGATGAAGCGGGACTAAGCCGCATTAGGCGGGAGTAAGCTGGATTCGGACCAGGGCAAGGTCTGAATTTGACCTCCCAAGAGTTGCATCCGAGCTCCTCGTGCTGCGCCCAAGCGGCGCGCACGGTGGCCACCGCGAGGGCGGCGAGGATGGCGGAGAGCAGCGAGAGGATGGCCCAGCCGGGCAGCCACCGGTTCAGCAGCACGCCCAGGTAGGTGCCGATCGCCGGGGGGCGTCGGCCGGCGCCCGCGCTCGGTGCCGGCCCGGCCGATCCTGGGCTCGGGATCGGTGCACCTCGCCCTCCTGGCACCGATCCACGTGCCCGGGATGTGCCCAGCCGGGATCGGCGAGGTGGTCCGTCGGCGCCCCCCGGGAATCAGGGAGCAGGGGACGACCAGGCGGCACACGCTGTAGTCGATCAGCGCCCGCGAGCTGCCCTGCGCCACGCACTCCTTCCTCGCGTTCAGCGCCAGGGACGCGAGGGAGCCCAGAAACACCACGGCCTTCTCGGAAGGCGAATGGGGACAACGGCAGCTCAAAATCGGTCCCCGGGCCCCACCACGGGATCCGAACGCATAGGTTGTCCGAGCTGCGTCCAGCCGTGGCGACGAGGGCCACCCCTCGAAGTCCGACTACCGTTGTCTCAACTCGCCCTCCTCTGACCTTCGACAACGGCACCGCATCGTCGACGGTGAGACCTCCTGCGACCTCAGGAGGCAACTACTGGGAGGTCTTCGCCGGAAGGACTCAGGAGGATTGAGCCCCATTGGGTGGCTGTCACGCCTGAGCGGGCCTCGGATTAAGCGGGATTCGTCCGGATTGAGCGGGAGCAAGCGGGATTTAGCCGCATTGAGCGGGATTGGGCCGGATTTCGGACCAGGGCAGAATCTGAATTCGACCTCCCAGGAGTGAAGGGGAACTGGAACACACAAATAAATACACACAAATAAAAATATCCCCCATATTTTCCTATATTTTCTGGGTTTTCGTCTTCCCCCCCACTTCCCATATTTTCCTGGGGATCACCGATTAATTGTGTCTGTGTGTTTTTTCTCCTCCTGAAGGAGTTGCATCCGAAGCGACCATGAGGACGGTGACGTAAATGCCGCCGCCTCCTATGCCGCCGGCCGAGCAGAGCAGCCCCGCCAGGAAGAGGGACACGACGCAGGCGGGCACGCGGGGGCTCCACAGCTGCTCACTCTCCAGGGCCCAGAAGGGGTGCGTCGCCTCGGAGGAGGAGGAGGCGGGGGAGGAGGAGGAGGAGGAGGAGGAGGAGGAGGAGGAGGAGGCCCCTGGGAGAAGAGCCCTAGCCTCCAACGTCTCGAGGAGCTCGGTGCGGAGGTCGGTCCGCGGCTTTGCGGGGCCTCGGGGGGCCCTGGCCAAGCTCCAGGAGGGCCAAAGAACGGCTCAGGATGAAGGGCCAGCCCTGGGGAAAAGGTTCAGACCTTCGGGGTCCCCGTATTGATAAAATCGATACATCGGATGTCTTTGAATGGGGAGGAGGAGGAGGAGGAGGAGGAGGAGGAGGAGGAGGACGACGACGAGGACGAGGACGAGGAGGAGGAGGAGGAGGGTGAGAAGACTGAATAGGGGAGGGTTCAGAGAGGAGAGAGAAGAGCTAGGTGCGCTCGCACCA
>CAUYUJ010001510.1:5000-22500 GCA_963575745.1 Prorocentrum cordatum | reverse complement strand
TCATCAGCGCCAAAACCACCAGCATTATCATCATCATCAGCATCATGATCACCAACACCAGCATCATCAGCATCTTCCTCCTCCTAATCATCATCATCAGCATCATCAGCATCATCATCATCATCAGCAGCATAATCATCATCAACATCATCCACAGTATCAACCACCCTCGTCATGACCGTCAGTGTTGGCACAGTCGTGATCATCATCACCACCATCGTCATCAGCATCAGCATCGGCAGCAACTTTATAATCCGCATCGTCAATATCATCAGACCGCGTCCTCCTCATTGCCATCGCCATCATGTCATACACGCGATCGACAGCATCAGCATCAACATCAGTGTCATGATCATCATCAGCAGAATCGTCATCATCATCAGCATCATCATTAGCAGCATCATCATCAGCATGATCATCGCCATCAGCATCATTCTCCGTATCATCATCAGCAGCAGCATCATCATCCTCAGCATCTTCATCATCAGATCACCACCATCGTCATCAGCATCTTCATCACCAACGTCATCATCGCCATCATCATCGTCGTCGTCTTCATTGTCATCCACAACATCAATCATCCTCGTAATTAGCATCCGCATTTGTAGAATCGAGATCCTTATCATCGAAAGAGCGTGTTCTACCGCTGCTGGCGGAAAACCGGGGGGGGTCACTACCGGTTCGAACCCCTCCCCCCCCCCCCCTCCGGAAAACCAGGGGGGGTCACTACCGGTTCGAACCCCCCCCCCCCCCCCCCAGCTCATCATGAAAAGGGGGGGGGGTCACTACCGGTTCGAACCCCCCCCCCCCTCGAAAACCGAGTGGGGGTGCGGACAGTGGTGGGGACGGTGTTGGTGGGGACAGTGGTGAGGGGACAGCGGGACAGTGGTGGGGACAGTGGGGGGACAGTGGGACAGTGGTGGGGACGGTAGTGGTGGGGACAGTGGTGGGGACAATGGTGGGAACAGGGGGGACAGTGGACAGTGGTGGGAACGGTGGTGGTGGGGACAGTGGTGTGGGGACAGTGGGAATGAGGTGGAAACACTGGGACAGTGGAGGGTACAATGGTGGTGGGGACACTGGTAAAGGCGGTGGCGAGGACGGCGGTGGGACAATGGGACAGAGGTGCAGTGGGGACAGTGGTGGGGACAGTGGGGACAGTGGTGGGAACAGTGGGACAGCTCAGTGGGACAGCGGAGGAGTCAGTGGGACAGTGGGGACAGTGGGGATAGGCAGTGGTTGGGTCCGTGGAGACAGTGGGGAGAGTGGAACCGTGGTGGGAACAGTTGTGGGAACAGTGGGGACAGTGCGACAGTGGTGGGGGCACTGGTGGGGACAATAGGGACGGTGGTGGAACCAGTGGGGACAGTGGTGGTGAGGACAGTGGTGCTGGGAACACCAGTGGGGGATGTGATGCGGACGGTGGTGGGGACCGGGAGTCGTTTGCTGGCGGTGAGTAGGGGGGGGGGGGGGGGGGGGGGGGTTCGAACGGTAGTGACCCCCCCGTTTTCCGGATCCGGAGGGGGGGGGGGGGGGGGGAGGGGTTCGAACCGGGTAGTGACCCCCCCCGGTTTTCGAGGGGGGGGGGGGGGGGGGGGGGTTAGGGGAGGGGGGGTTTTGGGGGGGAGAGGGGGGGGGGGGAGGGGTTCCAGCAGGGGGGGGGGGATTTTCGGAGGGGGGGGGGGGGGAGACCCCCGGGTTCCGGAGGAAAAGGTTGGCAATTTTCCACAGTAAAGCGGCGGTGGATCACGCTCTCTCTTATCATCATCATGGTCAGCATCCTCAGCAGCAAAGTTACAAGTGTAGACATCAGCATCATCAGCCCCCAGCAGCCTCGTTGTCGTCACCATCGTGTCATGAACGCCATCCGCGAAAACAATCAGTATTCTCATCATGTTCTTCAGCACCATAGTGGTGTCTCCGTCTTCATCCTCATCACGCTCAACATCATCGTGATCCTCGTCATCAGAATCATTATCGTCATCAGCATCATCATCGGCAGTTACAACAACAACTACAACACCAGCACTGCCATCATCATCATAAGTACCATCATCATCGGCATGTCCACCGTACCAGCATGCCATCATCCATCATATTCGCTAGCTCATGATCCTCCTCACCAGCATCGTCGACCGAATCGTAAACCGTAACATCAGCATAATGATTCCCATGATCGTCATCATCATTGTCATCATTAATGTGGTTATCCTCCTCCTCCTGGCCCTGCTCCTTATCATCCTCCTTGTTATCCCCATCAGCAGCATTAGCATCGTCATCATCAGCAGCAGCAGCCACAGCAGCCTCAGCATCAGCATCATCACCATCATCACCATCATTATCATTAGTAGCATCATCAAAATCATCATTATCACCATCACCATCACCATCATCATCAGCATTATCATCGTCATCGTCATCTTCATCGCCATCGTCATCGGCATCGTCATCGTCATCGTCGTCGTCGTCATCAAAAATCAGCAAGTCCAGTCGGCGTGTGCGAGAGGCCCTTCGACGCGGGGCCAGCCCAACCCAACCTGAAGTACGCCAGCCTCCTTTGAATCGTCGTCGTCGTAGGGGAGATCGAGCAAACCAGGTAGGTCGAACAATGCCGTAATTACGTCGACGGGTTCCTTCCCTTTGTCCTCTCCTCGCTATGGGGGAGGTCGGAGGGTTCCAGGGGGATAGTCGGGCTGTCCCAGGGGGGGTCCCGGGGGTTGTGACCCCTCCCACGCTGGGAGCTGTCCCACTCGATTCTCACCTCAAGTACGCCGGCCTCCTTTGAATCGACGTCGTCGTAAGGGGGATCGAACAAACAGGGGAGATCGAACCATGTCGCAATTACGTGGAAAGGAGGCCCCTTCCCTCCCGGGGGGAGGTCCCAGCTTCTTAGGGGGGGTCCTGGGGAAGGCCCCAGGGGTTGTGACCCCTCCCCTGGTTGGGGTTTTCCCACTCGATTTTCGCCTCCCAGACGCCCGACCCCGAGGAAACAGACGGCTCTCCATTCCTTTTCCTTATAAATAACTTCTCCCTGTCGCACCCCGAGGCCAGTCGAAAGGGCGGGCCGGGCGTTTCGACTGAGACTTCCCAACCACCTATGACCCTGAAGCTGGGGGGCGGGCCGTCTTCAAAATGTGGTTCTCGCCGTGGCGCCGCGCACAGTCGTTTTCAAAAATTGCAAGGGTTTCACGGGTTGAGGGCGGGTCCTTTTCAAAATGGGTCTCTCGCCTCAGCGCCGCGCACACTCCTTTTTGAAAAAATTGCAGGTGCTTTACGGATTCCCATGGTCAACGTACCAGAAATGGCGTTCTGGAAAGATCCTGGATTAGGAGGGCGCAGCAGGTGCCCATCGGTAAGGGTCGGAAGAAGTAGGTAGAAACGCGAAGTAGGAAGGCGTTGAAAGCAAATTGGGTGCCCGCCCGCCCCCTGAAGAGGAGGGAAGAGGGGACGCCACTCGATCATTGAAGCAGGACGGCGCTTAAAGTAGATTGGACTGTGGGAATCAAAACATAGATCAGCCAGAGTTGACTCCAAATAGATAGGAGGACAGGAGAAGGACGAGAGAAGGATGGGAGGAGGGAGAAAGGAGGACGGGAGCAGGACGGGAGGAGAACGGGAGGAGCAAAATCAAGCAAGCGCAAGCAAGCAAGCGGAAGCAAGCAAGCGCAAGCGAGCAATAACAAGCAAGCAAGGGCCAGCGACCAAGTGCAAGCAAGCAGGGCAAGCAAGAGCAAGCAAGCGAGAGCAAGCACGCAAGAGCAAGCAAGCAAGTGCCATTGGAAAAAGGGGGGGGCATTTGAAAAATGGGGGGAGGTCATTGGAAAAAGGGGGGCATCCTAAAGACCAATTCCTTATGATGAGCTAGGCCACCTATAGGGCAAGCCGATTTTGAGAAAATACCCTCTTTCAGCGACCGATGGGTAGGTTGATTCGCGGTGTTGAAGCCCCAGGAACGGCGTTCTTGCACGATGCAGGGTCGTCAAGGCGCGGCATTCAGGCGGATCCTGGCACGCTTGCGGCTCTCCGGACGGTTGTCTTCCAACGAGGCAGCTCCCGCAGTGGGAGTGAACCGTTGTATGAGGCCTGTGAAGAGGGAGCTTGGAGGGAGGGTTTATTCCGACATCGTTGATGATTCTTGGGTTTACACTGGTCCTCCTCCTCCTCTTCCTCCTCCTCCTCATTGTCCTCTTTCTCCTTCTCCTTCTCATCCATTCCTTTTCCTTATAAATCGCTCCTCCCTGTCGCACCCCGAGGCTGGTCGGAAGGGCGGGCCAGGCGTTTCGCCTGAGACTTACTTCCCATGTATGATCCTCAGGCTTGGAAAATTCGCAAGAGCTTCACAAACGGACGGCGAGCCGCTTTCAAAATGTGGTTCCCGCCTTCGCGCCGCGCATTCGTTCAAAAAATTGCCAGAGCTTCGCGGATTGACGGCGGGCCGTTTTCAAAATGTGGCTCTCGCATTTGCGCCGCGCATATTCGCTTTAAAACTTGACATGAATTCACGGATTGAGGGCGATTCCTTTTCAAGATGTGGCTCTGGCCATAGCGCCGCGTCAATTCGTTATACAAATTTGAAAGAGTCTGACGGATTCCCATGGCTAGCGCACCATGCATTGCATTCCGGAGCGATGCAGGATTTGTCAGGGCGCAACAGTTACGTTGCGTCGCGGTGTAGAAGTCCCAGGAATGGCGTTCTGGCACGATTCAGGCTCGTCAAGACGCGGCAGTCAGGCTGATCCGTGGCGATGACATCCCGAGAATGTGCCTCGGCACGCTTCAAGGTCTTCCAACAACTGTTTCCAAACAGGGCACTTCCCCGACTGGAAGTGAACCCGTGTAGGGGCCTATGAGAAGGGAGCTTGGAGTGAGGGTCTTCTCCAACACCCCTGATTAGTTGTAAGCTTGCACTGGTCCTCCTCCTCCTCCTCTTCCTCCTCCTCCTCCTTCCTCTTCCTCCTCCTTCTTGTCCTCCTCGTCCTTCTCCTCCGCCTCCTCCTCCTCCTCCTCCTCCACCTCCACCTCCTCTTTTTCCTCCTCCTCCTCCTCCTTGTCCTCCTCCCTCCACCGCCCGCCCCATGTCCCGAACCTGTGACAGAGTCATCAGCTCGTCGTTGTCGTTGTCGTCGTCGTGGTCGTCGTCGTGGTCGTCGTCATCGTCGTCCATCTGGGTCGGCGGTACTGGCCGTCAGGCATGGCCTTCTTCTTCATCAGCAGCAGCATCATCAGCATCGACATCAGCATCGTCATCATCATCATCATCATCATCATCATCATCATCATCATCATCATCATCATCATCATCATCATCATCATCATCTTCATCAATCATCATCATCATCATCATCATCATCATCATCATCATCATCATCATCATCATCATCATCATCATCATCATCATCATCATCATCATCATCATCATCATCATCATCATCATCATCATCATCATCATCATCATCATCATCATCATCATCATCATAATCAGCATCATCATCATCGTCATAATCATCATCATCAGCGTCATCATCATCATCACCATCACCAGCAACAGCATCAGCATCAGCATTATCATCAGCAGCAGCCGAATAATCATCATGGTCATTATCATTACAATCATCATCATCATCATCATCATCATCATCATCATCATCATCATCATCATTATCATCAGCATTATCACGATCGCCATCACCATCACCATCATCCTCATCGTCAGCAGCAGCATCATCACGATCACCATCACCCTCGTCATCATCGCCACCACAATCATCAGCAGCAACATCATCAGCATCAGCAGCAGCATCATCAGCATTAGCATCATGACCATCACCATCATCACCGTCCTCATCATCACCATCATCAACATCATCATCATGACCATCACCATCGCCATCACTATCATCATCATCAACATCATCATCAACATCATCATCATCAGCATCATCATCATCAGCAGCAGCATCACCATAATCATCATCATCACCATGATCATCATCATCATCAGCAGCAGCATCATCATCATCATCATCATCATCATCATCAGCACCATCATCATGTTCATCATCATCAACTCTCTTCTCCTACTCCTCCCCCCTCCTCCTCCCCACCTCCCCCCCTCTCCTCCCCCCTCCTCCGCTCCATCCCCCTCGACCTCCCGCCCTCCCCGCTCCCCCGTGCGTGGCCTGACCGGGAGCCTCCAGACTCCGCACGTCGCTCACGTCGAGGGCGGCCCAGGCCTCGCGGGCGAGCGCCGAGCCGGCCGCCGCCGCGTACGCGTAGCCGCCGTGCCCGCGGATCGCCGGGAGGGCACCTCGTTGGCAAACCCCTACTCCTCCTCCTCCTCCTCCTCGTCCTCCTCCTCCTCGTCGTCCTCCTCCTCCTCCTCCTCGTCCTCCTCCTCCTCCTCCTCCTCCTCCTCCTCCTCCTCGTCCTCCTCCTCCTCCTCCTCCTCCTCCTCCAGATCGCGCGCCGCCAGCTGCTCCGCGAGCCGCTCGGGGCGAGCCCTACCCCTACCACCTACGACTTCTGAGGGGGGGGGGGGGGGTCACTTCGCTCGGGAGCCCCCGAGCGAAGTGGACCCCCCCCCCCCTCAGAAGTCGTGGGGGGCGGGGGCAGGGTTCGCATCTGGCCCCCTAGACGCAAGAGATGACAGAGGTCGAGGGAGGGCTTCTTGCTGCAGTTCCAGGACGGTTTTGCGGGTCGGGCGAAGGAGGGGACGGTGACTCGACGCGGAGGTCCCCACATGTGCATCTCGTTCCCTGACACTGTCCGCAGTGAGTGTCCTGCTGTGAGTGTATGGGTGTGAAGTGTGAGTCCGAGTGGACGGCGGGCACCACCACGACGACGACGACCACCACCACCGCCACCACCACCAGGACTCACAGACAGACAGGAGATGTGCAGGCCCCCTGCCCTCTGCCTCCTCGTCGTAGCGCCTCCCTTTCCTCCCCCCTCCTCCATCATCCTCCTCGGCTGACATCATTATCCCTCCTCCTGCGTCCGACTCCCCCCGTCCTCGTCCTCGCTCCTCATCCGTCCTCCTCCCTACTGTTCCCTGGCAAGTGCCCCCCTCCTTGGCGGCCTCCTCCCCTGTCGTTCCTGTTCCTCCTCGACAATTACACAATATGAATACCTCGACAATTACACAATATGAATACTACTGTCCTGTCCCCTGACGAAGTCCGGAAGATATCCGGCCCCCTCCGCGCACTGTTTTTTACACACAGGATTCCCAGAAAATGGATTTTCGCTTGGTTTGTTTCAACATGTTGTTCCCGCTGAAACGTTGGCCCCACGTTTGCGCCTCCGGTTGTTCCAAATCGCATTCCCGCTGCAGCGCGGGCCTTGTCTGTCCTTCCAGATGGGCCCCAGAATCTAGACAATGCCCACCCGAAAAAAACTCGGAAGTGATTACGCATTCGGTATCGATTCGTTGATGTTTTGGGCCGCAGAAGCCCACCCCCACTGTGGGGCGTCGTATCAAGCGGGAGCTCCGTTTCTGCTTTGAGAAGGCGATGTTGGAAGTAAAGCCAGCGGGTGTTCTCCATCAGTCCCGCCTTATGTGGAGCTTCGGGGGGCCCAAGGAGCTAGACATAGCGCCACGACTCCAAACCGGCCCAGACCTCTCGAAGACGATCCACGTACCCTCCAAGGAACCCGGCAACATGCCATGCATGCTGTGCGATGTTGATTTTCTGCACCGCTGTGCGATGCCATGCTTTGCGTTGCAACGCTTTGTGATGCAATGCTTCACTGCGCAAGGCCACGCCATGCTATGCCATTCTACGCTCTGCCGTGCCCTTCTACGCCATGACACGCCGTGCTTTACCATGCATCGCGTACCCTCTCGCTCACGTCGTCGCTCTCTGGAGCGATCACCACTTTTGACCCCCATGCACATGGGCGTGTAGCCCGTGCGGTCGGCCGATGTATGCTCACCCACGGTTTTGGCCGCTTCGCCGGCCCGCGACGGACGGGGTCGACGGGCTGAAGGCACCGCCTGGCCGTCTCGGCTAGCTGGTGGCTCTGGCCACAGTTTGTGCCTCCTGGGAGCAAGAGGCACCACACCGCCTTGGCTCCCGCGGCCCCCGTGGGCGCTCTCGCCTGCGGCCGGCTGAGATAACCCCACCCGGGCTCTGCTCGGGGGTGCGGGCCGTGATGCAGAGGCACTGGCCGTGGGCCACTCCTCCTGCGTCACCTGCCAGCTCGTGAAGTGTGCTCACGGGGCTGACCCCCATCGGAGGCCCAAACCTGGCGGGCGCGAGCCTGGAAAATAACGGCCACGGCGCCCTCTCGAGAACCGAAAACGGACAATTCACTAATCGACGTGTCACTGTTGGGGGTTCTGTCCATCCCCGAAGTTTGTGCCTCCTGGGAGCAGAGGCACCACACCGCTTTGGCTCCCGCGGCCCCCGTGGGCGCTCTCGCCGGCGGTCGGCTGAAATATAACCCCACCCGGGCTCTGCTCGGGGGTGCGGGCCGTGGTGCAGAGGCACTGGCCGTAGGCCACTCCTCCTGCGTCGCCTGCCAGTTCGTGAAGTATGCTCACTGGGCTCCTACCCCCCTCGGTGGCTTGTGCGTGGCCGGCCTTTACGCTGACGCTCACGCAACTGGGTGTCAAGCGAGTGGATACCGCCACGCTTCCCCTGAGGCTGTGCTCTCTTTCTCCTCTCGCGCCTCCCTGCCTCCCCCCCCCCTTCAGGCTGCCGGTCGGTACTCCACCTGCGGGTCCGGCCTGGTTCCACCTGCTCAGCCGCGGTTGCCCTCTTCTGCTGGCACACGCTCAGCGACTTTTGGGTCCGCGTGCTTTCGGCAGGGCTTCGGTTCGCCCCCACCTGCGGGTTGACCCGTGGCCGCCTCTTTCTAATTATCTGCAGGTGCACTCTGCGCGGTGTCGCGCAAATCATCTGTCGCTGTGCCCCAGCCCCGGTCATACCGCCCTCTGGACTTCTCCTTGCGGGCCGCGAATCAAAAAAAGTACCCTCTCGCTATCATTGCCCTGCTCGACATCCGACTGTGCGAATAGAGAGGGTATCTGCGCCACGGTAAGGGATGGGAGGGAGGGGCAGGATGTCAGGCATGACGCGAGCGCACCTAGCTTGTCGTGGCCCCTCCCTTCTCTTCCTGTGTCCTTCCTTTTCCTTCCTCTTGCGCCCTCCCTCCTTGTCCTTGGCGGCCGGCGCTGTCCCAACAGCGAGGTCATCATGGGTCTCTCCTTGGACAGAGATGGAGGGTGCAGAGCGAGAGCCTCGCTCGAGACATCCCCACAACCTGGCCGCGAACGGGCGAGTGGCCTACCCCGTGGCGGCTCTCCCATTGGAGTGCTGAAACCCACGATTCGCCCCTGGCATGAGGAGGAGGAGGAGGAGAAGGAGGAGGAGGAGGAGGAGGGGGAGGAGGAGGAGGAGGAGGAGGAGGAGGACAATCTGCCCTGAAAGAACAGAGCTCTGAACCACCAAGCGAACGGACCCGCTCGAGGCAGGCCCCGCGATGCTGCTGGCGGCTCCACCTTGGGGCGCTCATGTATGAAGGGGCCCAGGGACACACAAATAAATACACACAAATAAAAAGATTCCCCATATTTTCCCATAGTTCCTGGGTTTCTGTCTCCCCCCCCACTTCCCATATTTTCCCATATTTTCCGCGGAATCGAGGATTAATTGTGTCTGTGTGTTTTTTCCTCTCCTGAATGTAGTGGAACCCAAGCAACCGAACAGGCGAACCACCTGAGAAATCCACACGATCTGGGCCTGGGAGTGCTGAAACCAGCGCCTCGCTCGAGGCGCCCTCACAGTCTGCTCTGAGAGCAAAAAAGCCCACGCAAACAAACAGACAAACCGCCTGAGACCTTCCCACGACTTGGACGCGAACGGGCCCGTGCAACCACCCTGGCGGCTCCCCCATTGGGAGTGCTGAAACCAACGCCTGGCCCGGGACATATGCTACGAAAGCAGAGGCTCTGAAACTGCCAATTGAATCGGAGCGCTAGTGAGTCTGAAGCGATCGGGCCTCAGCGCGCATGAGAATGGACATGAGAAGTCCGAGCATGACTGATCCCGAATGCTGACGAGAGTAAGTCGGAGTGCACGAGGAAAACGGGGGAACCGGGAGGGAGGAGCGAGAAGAAGTGAGCCGTCGGAGACGTCCGAGGCACAACAAGAATCCCACCTTGGGACATGGAGACTAACGCAGGAGGGACGGCGAATCCACCGACCCCTTCTGGGCCCCCAGGCGCGCAAAATTTTGGGGGGCACCAAAAGGCACCAATACCGCCTCCTCCTCCTCCTCCTCCTCCTCCTCCTCCTCCTCCTCCTCCTCCTCCTCCTCCTCCTCCTCCTCCTCCTCCTCCTCCTCCTCCTCCTCCTCCGCTACTCCCCGGACTTCTTCCGTGGCGCGTTCTGCCCAGGACTTCGAAGCGAATCCGGCGGCGGCGGCGAGGGTCGCTCCGTGAAGCCCAAGAAGGGGACAACGGCCGAAGGGTAGCGGCATGGGTACCCTTTCCTCTGCTGAATTCCCCTTTCTAAAACCAAGTTGCGGGTAGGTGGGTGGGATGTTTGCGCGAGCAGTGGAGTGGACAACTCACTGCGAACAGAAATTATAATCTCCCCCCCATGATCCCCCCCAGGCAGGGGCCCCAAACTGCGCGTTGGACCCCCCCACCCCCTGGCCCACGCTGACCCCTGGCCGCGCTCATCAGGGAGTCAGCTTCAAGTCGGGCGCGTCCTCCCACGGGCGGATATTGGACGAAAAATTAAAAAGAACCAAAACATGCGGCGCGGCCCTCTGACATACGATCTGCTCCGACCTCGTCTGCGAGGACTAGATATAAATCAGAATCTTGCGCACGTGTCTTCTGGACACACGGCGTCTTCGTCCTCCTTCGACTACACGTAGGAGTGGCCCTGGGTAAGAGTGACCTCTGGTGCGCGGCGTTTGAGGGGCGCGAAGGGGCCAAACAAGAGCGCGCGAGGCGCTGCCATCGCGTCGCGTTCGGCGATCGGGGGACCCTGGTGGGCCCAGGTCACCCTGGCGAACAATCACTCTTGCGCGTAGTCGACTGCTCTGACCGGCTTTTCATCCTGAGCGGTTTTTTGACGGCCCCGAGGCCCGGCAAGGGCCCCGGGAGGCCGAGAGTACAGAAAAACCTCCCGTCTCGAGTCTTCCACGTCCCGAGGCGTCTGGGTTCGTCCTCCTCTCCCTGTCGCCCTCCTCTCGCCCGAGGCCTCCGGCCCGACGTGAAGTCGACCCCCCCCCGGGGGGGGGGGCGCCCTGGCGGCCGCGGCGGCGGAACGCGGCCCGAAGGGCGGCCCAGCTCCGCGGAGGAGCCCGGGGGCAGGCCCAGGGACGTCCTGGACTTTTGGCGCGGGAGCGTCGCGCCTTCCAGAGCAAGAGCATCGAAACCCAAGAGCCTGTTTTTTGGATTCAGGCAAGTTTACTTGCATGGCGTTCGCCCCCCCCCTCCCTCGCCCCTCTTCAAGCGAATACTAGCATGCAAGTGTCTTTCGACTTGCGTGATTTCCGCGCCCCCCCCCCCCTCGGGCTTGCTTCAGGCTCAGCCCCCCCCCCCGTCCATGCAAGTAAGCTTGCCAGAGTCTAAAAAACAGGCTCCAAGGAACCAAGGGGGACGGCCCCGCCCACGGGTCAAGGCGAAAGGGGCCGTCTTGGAAGGGTTATAGGTCGGGCCTGTCCTCCTGCAGGCGGATTCTGGAAAAGAAAGTGTTTTTAACAACGTGGAGAAAGAGTCATCAGTAGCCATCCACCCAAAAATCGGAACCTCGGTCCCAGAACTGTTTCTACTGTTCTTGAAGATTCCTCCTGCAGGAGGACATGCCCGACTTCATCGAAGGGCTCGGGGGCCTCCCAGAGGGCGTCTTGAGAGAGGGGGAGGCGCCACGAAGAAGCTCCCTGGCCTTCTGGAGGGGAACGCAGCGGGGGGGGGGGGCGGAGGAAGGAGGAGGGAGGAAGGAGGGAGGAGGGAGGAGGGAGGAGGGAGGGGAGAGGAGGGAGAGGAGGGAGGAGGGAGGAGGGAGGAGGAGGAGAAGGAGGAGGAGGAGAGCTCAAGGGGGAAGCAGCGACCCGAAACCGGCGACCCATCGCGCCGAGAGGTCGGCGGTAGGCCCCATGACAGCGAAGCGGCAGCACGCTGCCTGGGCAGGGCGGAGCCATCGGGCCCTCTCGGCAAGAAGATTAGGCGATTTGGGGGTCGACGGTCGACGCATCCCCCCTGAGCCTAACCCCAGGAAGCATCCCCCGGCGATATCGTAGCACCGCATTTTTTCTTCGATATTCCGAGGGGCCGAAACAACCGAACGATAGCTTTAGCATCCGGACACAGGATGGGCTCCTGGTGCCAGGTAACGCTTCCAGGGTGCGGAAGGGTTATCGATTTGCCGGAGGGGAGGGGGGGGGGTTCTTAAATGCTTCCTGGGGTTATCCCCCCCCCCTGACATTGCCCATGGCTTGAACGGCAGAGGGGCTTCGAAGAAACCCCCTGGCCTTCTCAGAAGGCCGCCATGCCCCGCGCCACGCCCGCGGCCAGAAAATCTACCGCAAGCAGGCCCTCCTGGGGTCCGTCTGGGCCAGCGCTCGAAGCTGCATCCACCAGCGGCCCAAAGAGTCACAGGAAGCCGCCTGCGAGAGGGGAGGAGGAGGAGGAGGAGGAGGAGGAGGAGGAGAGGAGGAGGAGGAGAGGAGGAGGAGGAGGAGGAGGAGGAGGAGGAGGAGGGGAGGAGGAGGGAGGAGGAGGAGGAGGAGGAGGAGGAGAGGAGGAGGGCGAGGAGGGAGGAGAGGAGGAGGAGGAGGAGAGGAGGAGGAGGAGGAGGAGGAGGAGGAGGAGGAGGGGGGGGGAGGGGGAGGAGGAGGAGGAGGAGGAGGAGGAGGAGGAGGAGGAGGAGAAGGCGGGGGAGGAGGAGGAGGGGGAGGAGGAAGAGGAGGAGGAGGAGGAGGAGGAGGAGGAGGAGGAGGAGGAACTCCCACAAGTCACAAGAAGAAGCAGAGAGAGAAAAGGCGCGCGGCCGACCTTGGCCGTGCGCCTCCCCGTGCGGGCGCCCGCCGGCCGGGAGCGACCGGTTGTCGGCACGGACGCGGCTGCCGCCGCCCGACCCGGAAGAACAAAAAAACACGGCGCCTGCATAAATTTGAAGGGGCCCTGGGGCACACAAATAAATACACACAAACAAAAGGATGTCCCATAGTTTCCCACATCTTCTGGGTTGTGTCGTCCCGCCCATATTCCCATAGCTTCCCATATGTTCTAGGGAATCGACGATGACTTGTGTCTGTGTGCTTTTTGTCCCCTCCTGAAAACTGTCTCGGCGGCGAGCGCTGGGCGGAGGTGAGGACAAGGTGCTCTCGGGAGGCGGCGGGGCTTCTCTCGGAAGCCCTCGCGCCTGCCAAGAAGCTCTTTGCGCCCGTCCCCGGGGAAGGCCCCGAGGCCCAGACGACCGACGACGGCGGTGGCGGCGACGACGGCGTGCGGAGCTCGGCACGCCGGAAGTGGAGGAGGAGGAGGAGGAGGAGGAGGAGGAGGAGGAGGAGGAGGAGGAGGAGGAGGAGGAGGATGGAGGAGGAGGAGGAGGGGAGGAGGAGGAGGAGGAGGAGGGGAGGAGGGAGGAGGAGGAGGAGGAGGAGGAGGAGGAGGAGGAGGAGGAGGAGGAGGAGGAGGGGGACTCCCGAGCCCTCTGAGAAGGCCCTCCCCTTCTCACTCCTCTGCCCGGGCTCGCCGCCGACTGTCGGAGGCCCGCGCGGGTTCCTTGGGGTCGGCGGTGGACACCCCCCCCCCCGAGGCGCCGCAGGAGGCGCCGACCCGGGCGCGCGCCACGCGCCAGGGAAGGGCACTCCAGATTTCGTAATAAAGGGAGGGGGGGTCTCATTTCGGGGGGGGTCTCTTCCAGGCTATCTTGGAGGGCCTGGGGGGGTCTGGGGACGATGTTTTGGAGGGTTCTCCCACGGGGGGGGTCTGAAATGGCTTGTCTTGGAGGGTCCAGACCCCCTCCCTTTTATTACGAAATCTGGAGCACCCAGCGCCAGCACAAGAGATCGGCACGGTCATTCGCGAGTTTACGCTGTGGTGAGCGTTTTCTGCTTCGGCGTTTCGAGGCTGGGCGGAAGGGGAGGAGAGGGGGGGGGGTCTGGCTCCGAACCTCCGCTGAGCGCGACTGCTTGCAGCAGTGCGTCCTATGGGAGAGCCCCCACCTGCCTGAAACAGGCGCCCACAACAGCCAAGATCTACTCCACGGAAGGGGGGGGTACGAGGGCCCGCGCCCATCGGCAAAACAAAGAGTAAAAAAACGATTACTCGCGCCGTGTTCTGTTCTTCAACGCCTGCGAGGTCACCAGGACGAGGAGGAGGATCATGTCCAGTGCCCTCGCGGAAGCCATCGACCAGCCACCGTCGGCGCGCACCAGGGGGCGAGGCGAGGCGGGCAGACTTCTGAGAAGGCGGGGGGCTTCTTTGGGACGAGAACATGTTTCTTAAGAGGGAAAAACAAAAAAAGAGCGGACAAACAAAAAACGTCTCGAACGGGACGTCCTCGAGAGGAGGAGGAGGAGGAGGAGGAGGAGGAGGAGAAAGAAAAGCAACGCCCACGGCAATGCTGGAGACTGCGGCTGCGCCACACCTGGCGCAGGAGACGTTCCAGGAACCCCCTGGAGTAACTATCTAGCGGCCCCCCTCTCTGGAGCCTTGGATCTCGCGCGGAGCACCACCGCCTGGGAACCGACGTCCTGGTGCCCCAGCGGGCGGTGGATATGAATATATTTTGGCCCTGGGGGGCCCGAACATATCCATAAACACCGCCCGCCGAGGTCCCCGAAAATGAATCCTCCAGGCGGTGGTCGTATAGACAGTCCCGCCTCGGCAGGACATCCTGGTCCGCATCACCATCACGACTTCGTGCGCATTGGATTCTTGGAGGGGGCCCCCGCGGCACCCGAGGAGGCCGCCTGGAAGGCAGGAGGCATTCCAGGTGGGCCCCCCTCTGATGAGCCGAGTTCCCACCACCACTCCCACAGGTAGGAGGAGGAGGAGGAGGAGGAGGAGGAGGAGGAGGAGGAGGAGGAGGAAGAGGAGGAGGAGGAGGAGGAGGAGGAGGAGGAGGAGGAGGACCTCCCAATCCTCCCCTCCCCCGTCCTATCTATGATAGTGGTGGTGGAAAATTGGCCCTTCACTCTCGCCCCACCCCGCTTGCGCGCCGCCGAAGCTGAGTGGGAACTCTGTCTCAGCCAGCGGCCCTAAGCATGTCGCGCGGAAGATACGATGCTCAGAAACGGAAAAGCAGGGAGAAGGATTCGAAGGATGTACACGGCCCTCTCGGCTTTCCGTTGAGCTTCAATTGGCTGCGGAACCCACGACGGCGGTGGCTGATATCATGATGACAGCCTTGCATGGCAGCGCCAGGTGATGAGAAAGCCCGGTAAACGCAATCGTCGGTCCCCCACATCCCACCAGCCCTCTGCATGTGCAGCAAGTTCCTGGCATGACGACGTCGGCTCTAATTTCTGACAGCCCGTGAACCGTTCAATCCCGCCAGCCCTCCAGAGCGCGAGTGGTTTAGGGCGCCTCCTCTTCCAACCCCCTTCTTCCCCGGCTGATCACTGAAAACACCCCCTCCGCCAGGCGACCAGCACCCCACCGGACAGCACAAAATCCGCCACCGCGCCGCTGGGCACGGAGTGGGCGTGTCCTCAGGTCCTGGGCCCAATCCTCTGCCGTCGGCCCGGCTTAGCAGCTCGGCCCTGCCAAGACAAGGGGTGCCCTCCTGCCACGCGCCTCGCGACCCGCGCCTCCCGCACTCCCGCGGCGACGTGGCCCTCGGAAGGGCCTCGTGCCCCCTCGCGGGTCCTGCCCAACCGAGCCCGACTGCAAGCCTCGATCCTCCCTCCCGAGGGGCCCAGAAGGGGCCCGGACCGCTCGCCCCCGAGGAGGAGGAAGAGGAGGAGGAGGAGGAGGAGGAGGAGGAGGAGGAGGAGGAGGAGGAGGAGGAGAGGGAGGAAACGGAGGAGGAGGATCACGAGGAGGAGGAGGAGGAGGAGGAGGAGGAGGAGGAGGAAACGGAGGAGGAGGATCACGAGGAGGAGGAGCGGACCGCTCGCTCCAAAGATCTCCCGGGGTCTGGCGCGCGCGCCCCCCCCGGGGCTCGGCGCGCGCCCCCGCCGCGGGAGGGCCCGAAGCGGCCTGCAAGACGGCCCAACGAGGGCCCCGAGGCGCCCCAGGATCGGCCCAAGACGCCCGGCATGGCCTCAGGATGGCCCCAGAGGCCCCCCAGAGGCCCCAAGAGAGGCCTCCAGGAGGCCTCCCGAGCGGGCCTCGAGAGGCAAGAGACAAGGATGTCCCGTGGGTGTTTGAAGGACTCGGGCGTTTCCGCCTTCTTGGCTCTCCGACGCTCCAATTCCAAGACGGCCCAAGAGGCCCCCAAGACCGCCCCAAAACGGCACAAGAGGCCTCCCAGAGAAGGCCCCAGGGCAGCCTAGGAGCGCCCCCGAGAGGGGCCCGAGGGGTGGGAGAACCCTCCAAAACATCGTCCCCAGACCCCCCAGGCCCTCCAAGATAGCCTGGAAGAGACCCCCCCGAAATGAGACCCCGCTCCCTTTATTACGAAATCTGGAGTACCATGCGACGTCGCACCCGCCGGTCTCCATCAGGGCGAAAAAGCGGCTCGACGTCGCAGATGGCCAGCCCCGCGTCGGAGATGATCCGCCGCCGGCCCGACTTCATTCTCGCGAAGAAAAACGCCCGGCGAAGCCTCGGACGCCACGGGCTCAAGGCGCGCCACCCCGCGACGAAGCACCCCCTCGACGAAGTCGGCGCGCACACGCCGGCGGGAAAGGCGAGGTCGCCAAAGGGTCGAGAGAGTCCGACCCAGACCTATCGGTCGCCGCCGCAGACTGAGGCACGCGCATCTCGGCCGTGAACCCAACTACGAGGCGCGCTAAGCTGAGCGGGCGTCGGCCAGGTCCACTAACGAAACGCCCACAGCCAGCCAAGGCACGAGGTCGGCGTCGCAGGGCACGACGGCAGCAGAAGTCTCGCCGCACAAAACGGCGGAGCCGCAGAGCTCACGATGGACCCCGCGGGGCACAAAGGTCAGCTGAACTGGAGCCAGCGAAGATGCGGCTGCACTCCAGTACCTCGGGCGGGAATTTAAAGGGGCGGGAGCAGAGGAGCACGTCGTGCTAGCGCGACATCCTGCCCCGGCCGAAAAGTTGAACCCCAGTGAGCCCAGGGGCAGGGAGCAGCAGGCAGCCGAGTCCAAGGAGAGGGGGCGTGGAGGTACTCGCCCTCGTTGCCGCCCTCGACCCCTCTGTTGGGTCGTGCCAAAACGCGGTCTTCCCTTGCTTTCTTCCTCTCCTCAGTGACTGTAATATCCCGCGCGATCTGCTCGCTGATCCAAACGATGTGGGTCAGGGCCACTATGAGCACGCGGGTCTTCGCCTTGCCTGTGAAGTAGTGGTACTCATCCTGATGGGCGGCCCCGCCTGACTTGGTGCCCAGTTGACGCTGCCT
>CAUYUJ010001509.1:76422-100425 GCA_963575745.1 Prorocentrum cordatum | reverse complement strand
ACCCCACCAGCAACCCGCTGCGCTTCGTGAACGGAGTGCCGCCGGCCAGCGTTGCCAGGAGCAGCGGCGCAGGGCGCGCCCAGGTCGATGATCCGCAGGACGCGCGTTAGCCAAACCATGTATGTGTTTGTCTGTGTGTCAGTGTGTGTGTGTGTGTGTTTGTGTGTCTGTGTGTGACTGTGTGTATTTGTGTGTTTGTCCGTCTGTGTGTGTCTGTGTCTGTGTGTCTGTGTCTGTGTGTGTCTGTGTGTGTTCGTGTGTGTCAGTGTGTGTATACTTGTGTGTGCTTGTGTGTGTCTGAGTTTAGTTAATTGTGTCTGTGTGTGCCTGCGTGTGTGTATGTGTCTGTGTGTGCGTCTGTGTGTCAGTGGGTGTGTGTCTGTGTGTGCCTGTGTGTGTCTGTGTCTGTGTGTGCGTGTGTCTGTGTGTGTTCGTGTGTGTCAGTGTGTGTATATTTGTATGTGTTTGTGTGTGTCTGTGATTAGTTAATTGTGTCTGTGTGTGCCTGCGTGTGTGTGTGTGTGTCTGTGTGTCTGTGTGTCAGTGTGTGTGTGTGTGTCTGTGTGTGTGAGTGTGTGTGACTGTGTGTGACTGTGAGTGAGCGTGTGTGAGCGTGTGTGTGCGTGTGTGTGCGTGTGTGTGCGCGTGCGTGTGTGCGTGTGTGTAGGTGTGCGTGTGTGTGTGTGTGTGTGTGTGCGTGGGTGTGCGTGTGTGTCTGCGTGTGTGTGTTTCTGCGTGTGTGTGTGTGTGCGTGTGTGTGCGTGTGTGTAGGTGTGCGTGTGTGTGTGTGCGTGTGTGTGTGTGCGTGTGTGTAGGTGTGCGTGTGTGTGTGTGCGTGGGTGTGCGTGGGTGTGCGTGGCTGTTCGTGGCTGTGCGTGGCTGTGAAGTGGCTGTGCGCGTGTGTGTGCGTGTGTGTGTGCGTGTGTACGCGTGTGTGTGTGTGCGTGTAGGTGTGCGTGTGTGTGTGCGTGTGTGTGCGTGTGTGTGGGTGTGTTGGTGTGTCGGTGTGTGGGTGTGTTGGTGTGTGTGCGTGTGTGTCTGTGTGTGGTGTGTGGTGAGTGGTGTGTGGTGTGTCTTGTGTGTTGTGTGTGGTGTGTAGTGTGTCTGTGTGTGGTGTGTGGTGAGTGGTGAGTGTTGTGTCTTGTGTGTTGTGTGTGGTGTGTAGTGTGTCTGTGTGTGGTGTGTGGTGAGTGGTCAGTGGTGTGTCTTGTGTGTTGTGTGTGGTGTGTAGTGAGTGGTGTGTGGTGTGTGGTGTGTGGTCAGTGGTGTGTGGTGTGTCTTGTGTGTTGTGTGTGGTGTGTAGTGTGTGGTGTGTGGTGTGTGGTGTGTGGTGTGTGGTGTGTGGTGTGTAGTGTGTGGTGTGTGGTGTGTGGTGTGTTGTGCGCGCGTGCGCGCGCGAGCGCGTACGCGTGCGCGCGCGTGCGTGCGCGTGCGTGCGCGTGCGTGCGCGTGCGTGCGCGTGCGTGCGCGTGCGTGCGCGTGCGTGCGCGTGCGTGCGCGTGCCTGCGCGTGCCTGCGCGTGCGTGCGCGTGCGTGCGCGTGCGTGCGCGTGCGTGCGCGTGCGTGCGCGTGCGCGCGGGCAAGTGCGCGGGCAAGTGCGCGTGCGTGTGCGTGTGCGTGTGCGTACGCGTGTGCGTGCGTGCGTGCGTGCGTGCGTGCGTGCGTGTGTGTGTGCTTGTGTGTTTGTGTGTGTTTTGTGTGTGTTTGTGTGTGTTTGTGTGTATCTGTGTGTGTTTCTGTGTGTGTGTCTGTGTCTGTGTGTATGCCGGTGTGTATATTTGTGTGTGTCTGTGTGTGGTTGTCTGTGTGTGCCTGTGTGTGTGCCTGTGTGTGCCTGTGTGTGCCTGTGTATGCCTGTGTGTGTGCCTGTTTGTCTGTGTCTGTGTCTGTGTGTGTGTCTGCGTGTGTGTGTCTGCGTGTGTCTGTGTGTGTCTGTGTGTGTCGGTGTGTGTCTGTGTGTGTGTCTGTGTGAGTGTTTGTGTGTGCGTGTTTGTGTTTGTTTCTGTGTGTGTCTGTGTGTCTGTGTGTGTGTCTGTGTGTGTCTGTGTGTGTGTCTGTGTGAGTGTTTGTGTGTGTCTGTGTGTATGTATGTGTGGGTCGTTGTGTGTGTGTGTCTGTGTGTGTGTCCATATGTGTGTCTGTGTGTGTGTCTCTGTGTGTGCGTGTGTCTGTGTGTATCTGTGTGTGTCTGTGTGCGTCTGTGTGTGCCTGTGTGTGTCTGTGTGTGACTGTGTGTTCGTGTGTGTGTGTCTGTGTGTATATGTGCGTGCCTCCCTGAGTGTGTGTGGTTGTGTCGGTGTGTGTGTGTGTCTGTGTGTGTCTATGTGTGTGCGTGTCTGTGTGTGTGTGTGTCTGTGTGTGTCTGTGTCTGTATATGTGTGTGTCTGTGTGTTTGTGTTGCTGTATGTGTGTGTTGTGTGTCTGTGTGTGTCTGTGTGTGTCTGTGTGTGCCTGTGTGTGCGTGTGTCTGCGTGTGTGTCGGTGTATGTGTGTCTGTGTGTGTCTGTGTGTGTCTGTGTGTGTCTGTGTGTGTCTTTGTGTGCGTGCCTGTGTGTGGCTGTCTGTGTCTGTCTGTGTGTGTGTTTGTGTGTGTCTGTGTGTGTCTGTGTGTGTCTGTGTGTGTCTGTGTGTGTGTCCGTGCATGTGTTTGTCTGTGTGTGTCTGTGTTTGTGTCTGTGTGTGTCTGTGTGTGTGTCTGTGTGTGTCTGCGTGTGTCTGTGTGTTTGTCTGTGTGTATGTGTGTCTGTCTGTGTCTGCGTGTGTCTGTGTGTGTGTATGTGTGTCTGTGTCTCTGTCTCTGTCTCTGTCTCTGTGTTTGTGTCGCTGCGTGTTTTTTTGTGTGTGTTTGTGTGTGTGTCTGTGTCTGTGTCTGTGTCTGTGTGTGTCTGTTCGTTCGTTTGCTGCCTGCCCATAGCGGAGACACCGTGTCCTCGCACCGTCTCAAACCAGGCCGCACGTCACCATAAGCAATGCCGGCTGCAGTGGATGCGGGGGAGTCACGTGGGTGGCGCACGGTCTATTGTGCATCGACCCAACGCCAATCAACACACCGCATGCTGCTCTTGTCGCACCCATCCGCCTGGACCAGCCCTTTCCTGGCACACAGACACACGCGACTTGCGAGCAACACGCGCCACCTTGGTGGTTGCCGCTGTCGGTTCTGGTGGGTGGACCAGCCCGTTCCGGGTGGCGCGATGGGGCGGCACCTGCACCGCACGACACCGCACAAGGCTTCCAGCTGCCTGTGGGAACGCGGGTGGGTGAGAGAGCGTGTTTGGGCCACGCGTGCGCGCGCGTGTAAAAGGGGAGGAGGGGGGAGGGGCCACGAAGAGGCGCAGCCTGGCAGCCACGACCATGCCACCACACCTGAAAGGGAGGAGGGGGAGGGAGGGGAGGAAGGGGGAGGGAGGAGAACGACGAGGGGGGAGGGAAGGAAGGAGGAGAGCCAAACTCAAAAAACAAAAACAAAAAACAAAATAAAAAAACGGCAGCGAGTACGCATACACAGACGCATCACAGCGCAGCGCGGCACGGGGGGCCGTCCATGTGCCTGTGTGCTCCACATCACATCACATGCACAGCGCAGCGCAACCGCGCGTGTGCGCGTGTGTGGCAGCACACCACAGCACATCACGACACCAGCACACCACTGCACATCATATCACGTCACAGCACATCACAGCACACGCCGCTTGGCGCGCGTGTGTGTGTGTGTGTGTCCTTGTGTGTGTCTGTGTATGTGTGTCTGTGAGTGTGTCAGTGTTTGTGTGTGTGTGTCTGTGTGTCTGTCTGTGTCTGAGTCTGTGTGTGTCTGTGGGTCTGTCTGCCTGCCTGTCTGTCTGTCCTTGTCTGTGCCTGTTTCTGTGTCTGAGTCTGTGTGTGTCTCAGTGTTTGTGTGTCTGTGCCTGTGTCTGTGTCTGCCTCTGTCTGTGTATACGTCTCTGTCTCTGTGTCTGTCTCTGTTTCTGTACCTGTATCCGTGTCTGTGTCCGTCTCTGTCTCAATCTCTGTCTCTGTCTCTGTCTGTGCGTCTATGTGTGTCTGTGTCTGTGTCTGTGTCTGTGTGTGCCTGTGTGTGTCTGTGTGTGTCTGTGTGTCTCTGTGTTTCTGTGTGTATATGTGTGTGCCTCTGTGTGTTTGTATGTGTGTGTCTGTGTGTCTGCGTGCCGGTGTGTCTGTGTGTGTGCGTCTGTGTGTGTCTGGGTGGGTCTGTGTGTGTCTGCGTTTGTCTGTGTGTTTCTGTGTGTGTGTGTGTCTGTGAGTGTCTGCGTGTGTGTGTGTGTGTGTGTCTCTGTGTGTGTCTGTGTGTGCGTGAGTCTGCGTGTGTCTGCGTGTGTGTGTCTGCGTGTGTCTGTGCGTCTGTGTGTATGTGTGTGTCTGTGTGTGTCTGTGTATGTGTGTGTGTCTGTGTGTGCGTCTCTGTGAGTGTTTGTGCGTGTGTGTCCTGGTGTTGTTGTGTCTGTGTGTGTCTGTGTGTGCGTGTGTGTCTGGGCGTGTCTGTGTGTGTCTGTGTGTGTGTCTGTGTGTGTCTCTGTGTTTCTGTCTGTGTGTCTCTGCGTGTGTCTGCTTGCGTGTCTGTGGGTGTGTGTGTATGTGTGTCTATGTGTGTGTGTCTGTGTGTGTTTGTGTGTGTCTTTGTGTATGTGTGTGTGCCTGTGCGTGTCCGTGTGTGTCTGTGTGTGTCTGTGTGTGTGTCTGTGTGTGTCTCTGTGTGTGTGTGTGTCTATCTGTGTGTCTCTGCGTGTGTCTGTGTGTGTCTGTGGGTGTGTGTGTATCTGTATGTATGTGTGTCTACGTGTGTGTCTGTGTGTGTTCGTGTGTGTTTGTGTGTCTGTCTGTGTGTATGTCTGTGTGTGCCTGTGTGTGTCTGTGTGTGTCTGTGTGTGTGTGTGTGTCTGTATGTATGTGTGTCTATGTGTGTGTCTGTGTGTGTGTCTGTGTGTCTGTGTGTGTGTTTGTTTGGGTGTGTGTCTGTGTGTGTCTGTGTGTGTGTCTGCGTGTGTCTGTGTGTGTGTCTGTATGTGTCTGTGTGTGCCTTTGTGTGTCTGTGGGTGTCTGTGTGTGTGTGTCTCTCTGTGTGTCTGTGTGTCTGTGTCTGTCTGTGTCTGTGTCTGTGTGTGTCTGTGTTTCTCTGTGTGTGTGTCTGTGTGTATGTGTTTATGTCTCAGTGTGTGTGTGTGTCTCTATGTGTCGGTCTGTATGTATATGTGTGTATCTGTATGTGTGTGTCTGTGTGTGTGTCTGTGTGTGTCTGTGTGTCTGTGTGTGTTTGGGTGTGTGTCTGTGTGTGTCTGTGTGTGTGTCTGCGTGTGTCTGTGTGTGTGTCTGTATGTGTCTGTGTGTGCCTTTGTGTGTCTGTGGGTGTCTGTGTAAGTGTCTGTGTGCGTGTCTGTGTGCGTGTCTGTGTTCTTGGTGTGTCTTGTGTGTGTCTATGTGTTGGCGTCTGGGTCTGTCTGTGTGTGTCTGTGTGTGTGTCTCTGTGTGTCTGTGTGTGTGTCTGTGTGTGTGTCTGTGTGTGTGTCTGTGTGTGTGTGTCTGTGTGTGTGTCTGTGTGTGTTTGTGGTGTGTGTGTCTGTGTGTGTGTGTCTGCGTGTGTGTCTGTGTGTGTGTTCGTTCGTTCCCCCGCCTAATGCGGGACGCCGTATCTTCACACCGTCTCAACCCAAACCGCGCGCCAAGGCAAACAATGCAGGCGGCGGTGGGTGAGGGGGAAGTACGTGGGTGGGGCACGGTCCGCTGTGCAGCCACCCAACACCAAAATACGCACCCCGCACGCCGCTCTTGAAAGCACCCAACCGCCAGGACCGGCCCCTTCCCCGCACTGGTGGAGCCAACCTACGCACAAACACACGCGACGCAAGACAACCACGGAGCTGCAGCCGGCGCTGCATGCAACCCGTGCTGTGTGCGCGCTGTCTCGGCGTGGAAAGCTGTCAGTCCGTGTGTGTCTGTGTGTGTGTCTGTGTTTGTCTGTGTGTGTCTGTGTATGTCTGTGTGTGTCTGTGTGTGTCTGTGTATGTCTGTGTGTGTCTGTGCGTGTCTGTGTGTGTGTCTGAGTATGTGTGTTTGTGTGTGTCTGTGTGTGTGTCTTTTTGTGTGTCTGTTTGCGAGTCTGTGTGTGTTCCTGTGTGTGCCTGTGTGTGTGCCTGTGAGTGTCTGTGTCAGTGTGTGTGTGTGTTTGTCTGTGTTTGTGTCTGTGTGTGTGTCTTTGTGTGCGTCTGTGTGTGTCTGTGTGTATGTGTGTGTCGTTGTTTGCGTCTGTGTGTGCGTCTGTCTGTTTTTCTGTTCGTGTGTGTCTGTGTGTATCTCTGTGTGTTTGTGTGTCTGTGTCTATCTGTGTGTGTGTCTGTGTGTGTGTGTCTGTATGTGGCTGTGTGTATGTATGTGTGTGTCTGTGTGCGTCTGTCTGTGTGTGTCTGCGTGTGTGGGTCTGTCTGTGTGTGCCTCTGTGTGTGTTTCTGTGTGTGTGTGTCGGTGTGTGTGTGTGTGTCCGTGTGTGCCGGCGTGTGTCTGTGTGTATACATGTCTGTTTGTGTGTCTTTGTGTGTGTCTGTGTATGTGTGTCTGTGTGTGCCTGTGTGTGTCTGTGTGTCTGTCCGTCTGTCTCTGTGTGTGTCTGTGTGTGTCTGTGTGTGTCTGGGTGTTTGTGTGTTTGTGTGTCTGTGCTTATGTGTGTCTGTGTGTACGTGTGTGTGTGGCTGTGTGTGTATGACTTCGTGTCTGTATGTGTATGTCTGTGTGTATGTATCTGTGCCCGTGTGTGTGTCTGTGTGTGTCTGTGTGTATGTCTACTTGTGTGTGTGTCTGTGTGTGTCTGCGTGTTGGCCTGTGTTTGTGTGTCTGTGTATGTGTGTCTGTCTGTGTGCCTGTCTGTCTCTCTGTCTGTCTCTCTGTCTGTCTCCCTGTCTGTTTGTATGTCTTTTTCCTGTCTGTCTGCCTGCCTGCCTGCTTTTCTGTCTGTCCGTGTGTGTCAGTGTGTTTGTGTGTCTGTGTGGCTGTGTCTGTCTCTGTATCTGCCTCTGTCTCTGTGTCTGTTTGTGTCTATGTCTCTGCTTCTGTCACTATGTATGTCTCTGTGTCTGTCTGTCTCCGTCTCGTTCTCTGTCTCTGTCTCTGTCTCTGTCTGTGCGTCTGTGTTTGTGTCTGTGTCTGTGTCTGTGTCTGTGTGTCGGTTGTGTCCATGTGCGTGTGTCTGTTGTGTCTGTGTGTGTCGGTGTGTGTGTCTATGTGTGTGCGTGTGTACGTGTGTATATGTGTGTATGTCTGTGTGTGTTTTTGTTTGTCTGTGTGTCTGTGTGCCTGTGTGTATATTTATGTGTTTCGCTGTCCGTGTGTGCCTGTGTGTGTTTCTCTGTGTGTGTCTTTGTGTGTGTGTGCCTGCGTGTCTGTGACTGTGTCTGTGTGTGTCTTTGTGTGTGTCTATGTGTCTGTGTCTGTGTGTGTCTGTGTGTCTTTGTGTGTGTCTATGTGTCTGTGTGTGTCTGTGTGTCTGTCTGTGTCTGTCTGTGTCTGTGTGTCTGTGGGTGTGTCTGTGTGTGTCTGTGTGTGTCTGTGTTTGTGTGTGTCTGTGTGTCTGTGCGTCTATGTGTGTGTGTCTGTGTGTGTGTCTGTGTGTGTGCGTGTCTGCGTGTGTCTGTGTGTGTCTGTGTGTGTCTGTGTGTGTGTCTGTGCGTGTCTGTGTGTGTGCCTGTGTGTGTCTGTGTGTGTCCGTGTGTGCGTGTCTGTGTGTTTGTGTGTTTGTGTGTCTGTGTGTGTCTGTGTGTTTGCGTGGGTGTCTGTGTGTATGTCTGTGTGTGTCTGTGTGTGTCTGCGTGTCTGTGTCTCGGTGTCTCTGTGCCTGTGTGTCTGTGTGTCTGTGTCTGTGTCCGTGTGGGTCTGTATGCTTGTGTATCTGTGTGTATGTGTGTGTCTGTGTGTGTCTGTGTGCCTCTGTGTCTGTGTCTGTGTCTCTGTGCCTGTGTCGGTGTGTGTCCTGTGCCCGTGTGTATGTGCCTGTGTGTGTCTCTGTGTGCGTCTCTGTGTACGTATGTGTGTGAATATCTGTGTGTCTGTGTGTGTGTCTGTGTGTGTCTGTGTGTGTCTGTGTGTTTCTGTGTCTGCGTGTTTCTGTGTCTGTCTGTCGGTGTCTGTGTCTGTGTCGGTGTCGGTGTCTGTGTCTGTGTCTGTGTGTGTCTGTGTGTGCCTGTGTCTGTGCCTGTGTCTGTGTGTATGTGTCTGTGGCTGTGTATTTGTCTGTGTGTCTGAGCGTGTCTGTGTCTGTTTTGTGTCTGTGTGTCTGTGTGTCTGTGTGTCTGTGTGTGTCTGTGTGTGTGACTGTGTCTGTTTCTGTGTGCCTGTGCGCCTGTGTGTGTGAGTGTATTTGTTTGTCTGTGTGTCTGTGTGCGTGTCTGTGTGTGTGTCTGTGTGTGTCTGGGTGTGTGTGTGCTGGTGTGGTTGTGCCTGTGTGTGTCTTTGTGTGTGTCTCTGTCTGTGCGTGTGTCGGTGTGTGAGTCTGAGTGTGTTTGTGTGTGTGTGTTTGTGCGTCTGTGTGTCTGTGTGTGTGTCTGTGTGTGTCTGTGTTTCTCTGTGTGTCTTTGTGTGTCTCTGTGTGTCGCTGTGTGTCTCTGTGTGTCTCTGTGTGTCTGTGTGTGTCTGTGTGCGTCTGTGTGTGCCTTTGTGTCCCTGTGTGTGTCTGTGTGTGTCTGTGTGTGCCTGTGTATATGTGTGTCTGTGTGTCGTTGTGTCTGTGTGTTTGTGTGTTTGTCTGTGTGCGTGCTTGGGTGTGTGTGTGTCTGTATGTCTCTGTGTGAATGTGTCTGTCTTTTTGTGTGTCTGTCCGTGTATCTGTGTGTGTCTGTGCGTCTGTGTCTGTGTGTCTGTATATGTGGTTGTATGTCTGTGTCCGTGTGTGTCTGTGTGTCTGTGTGTGTTTGTGTGTGGTTGTGTGTGTGATTGTGTGTGTGCTTGTGTGTGTTTGTTTGTTTGCGTGTGTGTATGTGTGTCTTTGTGTGTGTTGTGTGTGTGCGTGTCTGTGTGTTTGTGTATGTGTTTGTGTGTCTGTGTGTGTTTGTGTGTGTTTGTGTGTGTGTTTGTGTTTGTGTGTTTGTGTTTGTTTGTGTGTGTTTGTGTGTGTGTTTGTGTGTGTGTTTTGTTGTGTGTTTGTGTGTTGTGTGTGTGTGGTTGTGTCTGTGCTTGTGTGTGTTGCTGCGCTTGGGTGTGTGTGTGGGTGTGTGTGTTTGTGTGTGTTTGTGTGTGTCTGTGTGTAGGTGTGTGTGCTTGTGTCTGTGTTTTGTGTGTGTGTGTGTTTGTGTATGTGTGTGTGTTTGTGTATGTGTGTTGTGTGTGTGCGTTTGTATGTGTGTGTGTGTTTGTGTGTTGCGTGTGTGCTTGTATGTGCGTCTGTGTGTTCCGTCCCTTCCGTCTCCTGCACGCTGGCCATTTCGCCCCTCGGTGCCCCCGTTTAGCTTTATCGTTGGTGCAACAATTTTGCCTCGCCGCCGACGGAAAAGTGTCTGTGTGTCTCTCTGTGTGTGAACTATTGTTGACCTTGTGAGCTCCACCGGCGGCGCGCAGCCTGTGCCAGTCCTGGTTGCAGCGCTTGTGTCGTGTTGAAGGGCTCCAGTGGACAAGCACACGTGTGGCGCTAGCACACGTTCTGCGGATCATCGAGAAGGCGAAGGAGGGGTCGCAGCTCGTGCCCAATGTGGAGGTGTTCTTCGCAGACGACCGCGTCTTCTATTATACTGGGCGGAACATCAGCAGAAACGAGGAGCTCGTCGTGGACTACGGGGCCGAGTACTGGAGGGAACGTCGTCAAGGCAGCGACGATGGCGGCGTCGTGTCCGATTGGAGTGACTTTCTTGACAACTAGATGGCCGCCAGCCTTCTCGTGCAACTTGTGTCCCACAGATGGTCTCTCCTCTCGTGGCCTTCTGTGGAAGGCATCTTTCACCCCCTCCTTCGGCTGTGTCTTTGGATGCAGGTTCCTTGCGTTCCGTGCCTGCCGCGACCAATTTGCTAGCAAACAAACTAGAGATTATATATACAACTCGTGTTATATATTCGCAATGTATGGGTTTAAATGCAAATCGATATGAGTGCATGTGCACATGTAAATATACGCATGTGTGTATGTACCCAGGCATAGTTGCACATGTACACATAGACACATGTACGTATACATGTAAACATTTATTTGCCACGTATCAAAGTTGTTGACCATTCGCGGAGACTTGCATAGCTGGTCCCGCGTGCCGCGGACGATCGATTAGGATTCAAAAGTGCCCAGATTCGGAATCGCGAGCCTTCGTGAGCTGTCTGGGATGGCCGGCCAGCGAAGCAAGAGCGGCAACGTTGGATAAGGATTCCCAGGCCCACGCGGTGTCAAAACGAGAACGAATACAACGGAACATCGCGGAATTGTCGGGTGCGGTGTCCCAAGAACAGAGGTCGCAGGACCGTGTGGGGGTCGGACCAGGTGGAGGCGTGGTGGGGGGTCGGGGCCGGTTCCGGGCGCGGAATTGTCGGGTGGGGGGGTCCCAAAAACAAGGTTCCCAGGACCGTGCGGGGGTCGGACCAGGCGGAGGCGGTGAGTCGGGGTCGATTCCGGGCGCGGCATTGTCGGGTGGGGGGGGGTCCCGAGAACGAGTTCCCAGGACCGGGTTCGGACCAGACAGAGGCGAGGTGGTGAGTCGGGGTCGGTTCCGGACGCGGAACTGTCGTGCGGAGGCGGGCCCAAGAACAGAGTTCCCAGGACCGTGGGGCGGTCGGACCAGGTGGAGGCGTGGAGGGGGGTCGGGGTCAGTTTTGGGCGCGGAACTGTCGGGTGGGAGGGCCCAACAACAGAGTTCCCAGAACCGTCCGGGGTCGGACCAAGTCGGGGGGGGGGTCGCAGGAACAGAGTTCCCAGGAGCGTGCAAGGGTCGGACCAAGTGGAGGCGTGGTGGGGGGTCTGGGGCGGTTCCGGACGCGGAATTGTCGGGTGGGGGTCCCAGGAACAGAGTTCCCAGGACCGTGTGGAGGTCAGATCAGGTGGAGGCGTGGTGGGGGGTCGGGGCCGGTTCCGCGCGCGCAGAGTTCCCAGGACTGTGCGGAGGTCCTGCAGGTGGAAGCGAGGTGGGGGGTCGGGGTCGGGTCCGGGCGCGGCATTGTCGGGTGGGGGGTCCCAAGAACAGAGTTCCCAGGACCGTGCAGGGGTCGGGCCAAGTGGAGGCGTGGTGGGGGGTCGGGGGCGGTTCCGGACGCGGAATTGTCGGGTGGGGAGCGGGGGTCGGACCAGGTGGAGGCGAGGTGGGGGGTCGGGGTCGGTTCCGAGCGCGGGTGGGGGGCCCACGAACAGAGTTCCCAGGACCGTACAGGGGTCAGACCAGGTGGAGGCGTGGTGGGGGGTCGGGGACGGTTCCGGACGCGGAATTGACCGTGCGGGGTTCGGACCAGGTGGAGGCGTGGTGGGAGGTCGGGGGCGGTTCCGGACGCGGAATTGTCGGGTGGGGGTGAGGGTTGGACCAGGTGGAGGCGAGGTGGGGGGACGTGGCCGGTTCCGAGCGCGGAATTGTTCCCAGGACCGTGCGGACGTCGGACCAGGTGGAGGCGTGGTGGGGGGTCGATGTCGGTTCTGGTCGCGGAATTGTTGGGTGGAGGGTCCCAAAAACAGAGCTCCCAGGACCGTGCGGGGGTCGGACCATGTGAACAGAGATCCAGAGACCTGGGGGTGGCGTGGCGAGGTGGAGGCATCGGTAGGTTTCAGGCCAGAAATTGTCGGGTGGGGGTCCCAAGAACAGAAATCCAGAGGCCTGAGGGTGCCAGGGCGAGGTGGGGGGTTATGGTAGGTTGCAAGCCAGAAATTGTCTGGTGAGGGTAACCGGTAGGTTTCAGGCAAGAAATTGTCGGGTGGAGGACGTTGGCAGGGGTGGGTCCTGGATGTTGGGGATGTCAGGCGTTGTGGGGGCGATTCCCGGGCGGATTTTGCTGGGTGCAGGGTCCTGAAGAGTGGGGGATCTTGAAAACAGGAAACGATGCACAGGGGCACGGGAGGCTGAGGATGTCAAGCGTGGTGGGGGTCCCGGGAGGGATTTTGCAGACTGGTGAGCTCAACAGGTGAACAGCTGAGTCTCGCACGCCTCTGGGGTCGGCGGATTTTCGAAGAGATTTACAGGAGCGGCCAGTACCATTTCAATATATCAGTTCTGGCTGGGTGGCCTTCAAATCGAATATTTTCGTAGAGATGTACGAATTGATTATTCGTCGTGTGGGTAACAAGTGGAAACCTTTTGTACAGTTTCACACATTGATTCCTTCTGGGCTGCCTCCAAAACGAATTCTTATGAAACAAATCGACACATTGATTCCTAACGTTTGGGGTACAGTGCGAATTCTTTTGCACGCATTTGCAACTCGAATCCCATTGAACGGCGTTCAAGTAGAAGTCTTTTGAGCCCGAATCGGAAAACGCAGAGAAAACGCGGCCGACGACAAAACACAGACAAAGAAACATTACAAAACCGAAAACATGGGGGACCAATGACGCCCTTCTAAATAAAATATAAAATTAAAACTATGTCGATCCTTCTATAAAGCTTCCCAGAGCGATTCGTATTCGGCGGCGTTTAATTGGAATCCGTCTGAACCCCCCCTAATAGGAATCCATACGCGGGGCCTAGAAAAAGTTTCGTAGTGTATTGCACACAATAGGAATCAAATTGTAAGGTGCCACAAGAAAATCAAATTATTCCGACGGAAAGACCCCACATGATAATCCCCTCGGCTAATCTGGAAAAGCCCTCACCGTCGGCCTCGTGATTGGCGAGGCTCACGCAGTTGACGAGGCCAGAGGCTTTCGCCATCGACAAAATGAAAACCACCTGTAGGGCCAGAGGTTGGCACGGGTGACGAGGCCAGAGGCTCTCGCCGACGCTGGCTGGAAAATACAAGAGTCGTACGCGGCCAGAGGCTAAAGGAGGAGGGGTGGGGAGAGGCGGAGGAGGGGGGGAGGAAGAAGCCGAGGGAGGAGGAGGGAGGGAACTAGAGCAGGAGGAGGAGGGGAAGAAGAGAAGAGGAGGGAGGCTGCACTGATTGTCCGAGCCTGTGGCTTGAAAACCTGTACGTATTGCGAATGCCGATAAAAGTGAAGATGGGGGAGGAGCGAAAGGTTGACATCTCCTGTCTGCCCCTTGGCAGGTCCCCTCAGCGGTCGCACCGGCAGGCTTTTTCGCACCGGCGTTGCGCATTTCACTCCAGCAGGCCGCTCGCACCGGCAGACTTGTTCGCACCGGCTTTGCGCGCTTTGGGGCGTAAGCCTAGGTTCTAGCAAGTCTAGTGGAGTCGGAGGGATACAACACATGTCTGTAAAACTACGAGTGCTAGACGGTTAAATTCGGAACGGATCAGAAACGAATAAGACAAAATTCGGTTCGCTCCTTGATGCTACTGCTATCCCTCACTGAGGCTACTGCTGCATGCTCATCTGGGGGAAGTGGGCCCGAAGGTGTTACAGGAATCCGATGACCCGCCTCGGATTCGAACATGAAGTCCGGGCCCCTTAGGGAAGGAGCTCCCGCGTGAGACTTCCACACAATTCACTCACAGACAGAGCTCCCCCTGAAACTTCCTCCACATTCAGGCTCGAGGAGCCCAAAAAGTGACGACAGCTACAAGAATCCGATGACCCGCCTCGGATTCGAACATGAAGTCCGGGCCCCTTAGGGAGGGGGCTCCCGCCTGAGACTTCCTCGCGATTCACTCACAGACGAGGCTCCCGCCCGATACGTCCTCCAAAGTCAGGCCTAAGGAGCCCAAAAGTAACGACATATACAGGATTGCGATGACCCGCCACGGATTAGTAACATGATCTGCGGGCCCCTTAGAGAGGGGGTTCCCGCCCGAGCCTTCTTCACAATTCACTCACAGACGAGGTTCCCGCCCGATACGTCCTCCATACTTAGGCCTGACGAGCCCAGAAGTGACGACAGTTTCAGGATTGCAATGACCCGCCTCGGATTCGTAACATGGCACGCGGGCCCCTTAGGGAAGGGCCCCCCGCCTGACACTTTCTCACAATTCATTGACAGGCGAGGCTCCCGCCTGATACTTCCTCCATATGCAGGCCTGAGGAACCCAAAAGTGATGACATATACAGGATTGCGATGACCCGCCTCCGATTAGTAACATGATCTGCGGGCCCCTTAGGGAGGGGGCTCCCGCCTGAGACTTCCTCGCAATTCACTGACAGACGAGGCTCCCGCCTGATACGTCCTCCAAATTCAGGCCTGAAGAGCCCAAAAGTGACGACATATACAGGATTGCATTGACCCGCTTCGGATTAGTAACATGATCTGCGGGCCCCTTAGGGAGGGGGCTCCCGCCCGAGACTTCCTCACAATTCACTCACATACGAGGCTCCCGCGTGATTCTTCCTCCATATTCAGGCCAGATGATGATGGTGAGTGATCGATGGATGATGGTGCTAGTGATGATTAATCCGATGATGATGATGATGCTGATGATGATGATGACGATGATGATGATGGTAATGATGAGTGGTGATGATGGTGATGAGTGCTGATGATTACGAATGCTGGCGACGCGGTGTTGACGATGCTGATGATGATGAGCGAGTGAGTGATTGAGTGAGTGGGTGAGTGAGTGAGTGGGTGTGTTCCTGCGCGGGTCCTGCGCGGGCTGAAGTGGGTGTTCTTTCGCGGGGTGTCAAGAGAAAACAAGAGCCCCACGTTGGATGTGGGGAGGTCAAAACAGCGTAACGCGAATCAACTTGTAAACAGTCAAAAGGATCCCTAGTGTAACCCGGCCCATAGAAATCAATGTACGGAGGCGCAAACAAAAAGGACATGGCCTTCTTGCTCCCAGCCGGATGGTTTTGTGTTAAAACGCAGCCCTTTGGGTCCCCCATATTTGTTGTTTTTGGTGTTGTATCTCTTCTCCTCGCTCGCCCGCCTTCCAGCGAACTAGATTTGGGGAGAAACGCTGCGCCGCAAAAACACAAGAAAACAATTAGCCTGGCGAAGGACCCAACCTTATGCAGTTGTGAGTAATGCTGGTGTGAGTACCGTCTTCGGTGAATCTCCCTATGCGGCCACGAACCGTTTGAGGGGTGTGCCGAAATGGGTGTGGGGGCGGCATGCGAACGTTGCCACTGGGGCCTTCGGTGGAGCTCCTTATGGGGCCACGAAACGTGTGAGGGGTGCACCGAAGTTGGTGTGGGGGCGGCATGCGAACGCAGCCACTGGGGCCTTCGGTGGAGCTCCCTGTGGGGCCACGAAACGTGTGAGGGGTGTGCCGAAATTGGTGTGGGGGCGGTATGCGAACGCAGCCATTGGGGCCTTCAGTGGAAATCCCCATGGGGCCACGAAACGTGTGAGGGGTGTGCCGAAATGGGTGTGGGGGCGCATGCGAACCCAGTCACTGGGGCCTTCAGTGGAAATCCCCATGGGGCCACGAAACGTGTGAGGGGTGTGCCGAAATGGGTGGTGGGGAGGCATACGAACCAGGCCACTGGGGCCTTCGGTGGAGCTCCCTATGGGGCCACGAAACGTGTGAGGGGTGTGCCGAAATGGGTGGTGGGGAGGCATGCGAACCCTGCCACTGGGGCCTTCGGTGGAGCTCCCTATGGGGCCACGAAACGTGTGAGGGGTGTGCCGAAATGGGTGGGGGAGGCATGCGAACCCTGCCACTGGGGCCTTCGGTGGAGCTCCCTATGGGGCCACGAAACGTGTGAGGGGTGTGCCGAAATGGGTGGTGGGGAGGCATGCGAACGCAGCCACTGGGGCCTTCGGTGGAGCTCCCTATGGGGCCACGAAACGTGTGAGGGGTGTGCCGAAATGGGTGGTGGGGAGGCATGCGAACGCAGCCACTGGGGCCTTCGGTGGAGCTCCCTATGGGGCCACGAAACGTGTGAGGGGTGTGCCGAAATGGGTGGTGGGGAGGCATGCGAACGCAGCCACTGGGGCCTTCGGTGGAGCTCCCTATGGGGCCACGAAACGTGTGAGGGGTGTGCCGAAATGGGTGGTGGGGAGGCATGCGAACGCAGCCACTGGGGCCTTCGGTGGAGCTCCCTATGGGGCCACGAAACGTGTGAGGGGTGTGCCGAAATGGGTGGTGGGGAGGCATGCGAACCCTGCCACTGGGGCCTTCGGTGGAGCTCCCTATGGGGCCACGAAACGTGTGATGGGTGTGTGCATGCGAAACTGGGGCCTTCGTGGAGCCCCCTATGGGAACGTGTGAGGGGTGTGCCGAAATGGGTGGTGGGGAGGCATGCGAACCCTGCCATTGGGGCCTTCGGTGGAGCTCCCAATGGGGCCACGAAACGTGTGAGGGGTGTGCCGAAATGGGTGGCGGGGAGGCATGCGAACCTTGTCACTGGGGCCTTCGGTGGAGCTCCCTATGGGGCCACGAAACGTGTGAGGGGTGTGCAGAAATGGTTGGTGGGGAGGCACGCGAACCCTGCCACTGGGGCCTTCGGTGGAGCTCCCTATGGGGCCACGAAACGTGTGAGGGGTGTGCCGAAATGGGTGGTGGGGAGGCATGCGAACCTTGCCATTGGGGGCTTCGGTGGAGCTCCCTATGGGGCCACGAAACGCGTGAGGGGTGTGCCGAAATGGGTGGTGGGGAGGCATGCGAACCTTGCCACTGGGGCCTTCGGTGGAGCTCCCTATGGGGCCACGAAACGTGTGAGGGGTGTGCCGAAATCGGTGGTGGTGATGATGATGATGATGATGATGATGATGATGATGATGATGATGATGATGGGAGGAGGGAGGGGGGAGGAGGAGGATGTGAGGAACGCGGGGCGCCGTCTCTTCAAAACGAGGACCCAACACCACAGGATGGTTGGGGAAAAAAACAGTGGTATGAAAAGTTCTGTGCTATTAATTGTGGGGCTTTAAGAAGTAGAAAAAAAGCTGGGAGCAAGGACGCCATGAGTTTTTACAGTGCTTGCGTCTCCACACTTGGATTTCTACTGATTGGGTACACTAGGAATCCGTTTGTGAAGTGTTCCACCTTGATTCGTATCGGGCGGCTCTGAATTGCGATCTTTTCAAAAGCCGCCTGAAAGGAATTCACGTGTGGGGCTCCAGAAAAGGTTTCGTAATGTATCCCGCACAATAAGAATCAACATGTAAGCTTCCACAAAAAGGATTACAATCAAAGGTTGCGTACTACGAATCAACTTGTAAAGTTTTACAGACGTATGTATTCATGAATGCACGTATGCATGTTTGTATGGATGTATGCATATGTGCATGTATGTATGTATATAAGTATGCGTGCATGCATGTACGTATGTAAGGGTGTATGTACGTGTGCATGTATGTCCGCATGTGTCCATGTATGCATCTATGTATGCATGCATATGTGTGTTGTTCTGTGTGTATGCATTTATGTTTGCACGTGCGCACGTGAGTATTATGTATGAATGTGCGAATGTATGCATGCATGCATGCATGCATGCATGCATGCATGCATGCATGCATGCATGCATGTATATATGTATGTTTGTGTGTACGTATACATGTATGTATGTTTGTACGTACGTGTGCACGTATGCATGTGTGTAATGTATGTATGTAGGGCGGTAGGTAGGTCGGTCGGTAGGTAGGAAGGTAGGTAGGTAGGTATGCGCGTGTGCGTGCGTTTGTGTGTGTGTGTTTGTGTGTGGACGTGTGCGTGTGCCTGTGTGCGTGTGAGTGTGTATGTGTGCGTGTGCGTGTGCGTGTGCGTGTGTGTGTGTGTGCGTGTGTGTGTGTTTGTGTGCTCGTGCGCGTGCGTGTGGGTGCGTGCCTGGGTAAGGCCCGGCTTTGCCCCACAACCTTCCCTCTGGGTCTTCCTTGTTGCTGCCGGCCCTCCTCTCGCGTCCGAGATGGCCCTCGCGTTCGGCCCAAGAGAGCCCCACGAGCGCCGCAGCGGCCCACGGGACGGCCCAAGAGGCACCCAAGACGGCCCCAGACACCTCCACGACGCCCAGGGAGGCCGACGAGGGGCCCGAGAGCGCGCCCAAGAAGCCCCGAGACGGCCCAATACGGCCTCAAGACGGTTCACGAGGCTCCCAAGATGCCCCAAACGGCACCCCAAAGGCCAACAATTACAGTGCACCATAGGTGTTTGAAGAATTTTGAGGTTCCCGCCGTTTCGGGCCAAGAGCGGCCCAAGACGGCTCTGACAGCAGGGGGGAGATTCCTGTGGAAAGCGGTTCCATTATATCCTTGTATGTGTTGCGAATTCCAGGCTTCAGGATCCAACGTTGTGAGGACATCTCAGGCGTTCTGAGATCGCGTCAAGACAGCCCCAAAGGCCCCGACAGCCGCCCCAAGACGGCCCAAGAGGCCCCCAAGAGGGCCTAAGAGAGCCCCGACACGGCCGAAGAGGGCCCCAAGAGGCTCCCGAAAGAGCCCCAACAGGGCCCCGAGAGGCACCCCAAGAGAGCCCCAAGACGGCCACCGGGCAAGACGGGCCAGAAGGGCCCATGAAGCCACAAACGGCCCCAAGTCGACCCCCACCAAGGCCCGCAGGCTCCAAGACCGCCTACGGGGCCCCAGACGGCCCAGGGGGGCCCCAAGACGGTCCGAGGGAGCCCCAAGAGGGCTCCAGGAGTGTGCCACAACAGGTCGTGGGGCACCATCTTGAGGCGCGGCTCCCGACATGCCCCCCCAACACCTTCTGGGAAGCCTCCAGGACGTTTCCGAGGCCCCCAGAGGATCCCGAGAGACCCCGAAGACGCCCCCCAGATTCCCCAAGGGACCCCCAAGAGGCCCGCTCCCTAAACGCTTCCAGGAGGCTCCGAGAAGACCTCCGAATTAGGGCCCCCAGAAGCGTATCAGACGTCTCATGTCTACATCCTGCACGGCGTTCCTAGAGAGGCTTGTACAGGCCCCCAACTCACGATCCATCTCCAGGCTCAAAGAGGCCACTGCAAAGCACGCCGCGAGGCCCCGAGAGCCACCCAACACGCCCCGACCTCACGATATAGGTCAGGGGTGTACCCACATGGGCGGGGCGGAGGGATGCGA
This sequence comes from Prorocentrum cordatum, assembly GCA_963575745.1. Lineage (NCBI taxonomy): Eukaryota > Dinophyceae > Prorocentrales > Prorocentraceae > Prorocentrum > Prorocentrum cordatum. Next base: position 81,427 of record CAUYUJ010001509.1, on the reverse strand, counting down.
ACCTTAGCTCTGGGGCTGTCGGTGGAGCTCCTTGTGGGGTACGGCCCGTGTGAGGAGGCAGTAGCCAACATACAGTCGGGGCGCTGACTAAGGAACCCTTTTCGTTGGAGAGGAGCTCGGTGTTCCTTGATTGTTTTACAGTTTGCCTTGGGTTGTCCTTGGGTTTTCCATGGGGAATCGAAGTTTAAGTTAAGGGAAACAGGGGCCTCGTTCCTTATTTAGGGTTCCTTAGGTCCACGCCCCGACTGTACACAGGGGGCGTGACGTTATGTGATTATCGCTCCTCGTTTCGGCCCACCGTGCCTCACCTCGAGGCTGCGGATCTGGCTGAATAAGAGAATGGCCCACGTGCCTTCTGGACATACGGCGTCTTCTTCGTCTTCTTCTTCTTCTTCCACTCGTGCCGCACGCGAAACTACATGCCTCTGGGGCACGGTCCGCGTGAAGGCCGTGCCGAGATGGGCGGAGGGACGCCGTGCGCATTTTGCCCCTGGATCCGACAGTGGAGCTCACGGGGTGGGGGGGGCACGATCCGTGTGAGGGCCGTGCCGAATTTGGTGGGGGGGCGCTTTGTGAATCCTGCCTCCCTCTGGGGCAGAAGGTCTAGGCTCAGTCCGCGTGATTTGGTACCTCGTCATTTCAAGTTCAATAATTTGTTGGTCACTACTTCAGTGGAGCTGTGACCGAATCGCACCACCCCAGTATATGTTAGTGGTGATGTGGAGGAGGAACGAGGAGGAGGAGGAGGAGGAGGAGGAGGAGGAGAAGCAGGTTTTTCAGAGCCATTCAAGTATTTCTGAGTCTCTGCGCCCGACTCGCATCGGAAGGGGGGAGAATACAGGGGACGGGGCAGACAGGGACAGCTGCAATTTCCGGTCCAGTCTCGATCGGATGTTCCTCGAATTCGGTTCGAATCCCTGATTGAATCTCGAGCCTTTGGAAATCGCGATCGTGTGTCAGTCGCTCCCCGGAGGCGGAAGAGGGGACGACGGAGGTCGAGGAGGATGAGACCTTGGAAAATCAGGAGCAGGAGTAGGAGGAGAATGGGGAAGGAGGAGGAGGAGGAGGAGGAGGAGGAGGAGGAAGAAGAAGAGGAGGAGGAGGAGGAGGAGGAGCGACGCGCTAGAGTTCCTGACCGCACCCCGTTCCCGACCGCATCCCGGAGACTCTGCCCACAGCGCGGCGGATCCGAAGGCCAGGGGGGGCGGCAGGCCCCGAGGGCGGACCCGGAGCTGTTTGGAGAGGCCGCGGGCCGCCTCCTCACTGTCCACCGGCTGCGGGGGGCCACGTGCGCCCAAGCCCAACCCTGAGACCCCAAGACGTCGATGGATGTTTTTGGTGTGAGGAGCGGAGTACGAGTAGCAGGCGTATGGGGAGCAGGAGTATGAGGAGCAGGAGTATGAGGAGAACGGGAAAGGAGGCTGAGGAGGAGGACGAGGACGAGGAGGAGGAGGAGGAGGAGGAGGAGGAGGAGGAGGTGAACGACGAGGAGAACGAGGAGGAGGAGGAGTGAACGACGAGGGGAGGAGGAGAGGAGGAGGAGGAGGAGAGGAGGAGGAGAGGAGGAGGAGGAGAGGAGGAGGAGGAGCAGGAGCAGGAGCAGGAGCAGGAGCAGGAGCAGGAGGAGGAGGAGGAGGAGGAGGCGGAGAGGCGGAGGAAGAGGAGGAGGAGGCGGAGGAGAAGGCGGAGGAGGAGGAGGAGGAAGAAGCAAAAGAAGAAGACGAAGACGAATAAGACAAAGAAGAAGAAGAAGACGAAGAAGAAGAAGATGAGGAGGAGGAGGAAGAGGAGGAGGAGGAGGAGGAGGAGCAGGAGGAGAAGGAGGAAAGGGGGCGGAGGGAGATGAGGAGGAGGAGGGCGTCCCCGCATGCTGGCGCGTCGGGGATGAAACACCCCGTTGGCCCTACTCAGGCCATGCGCCGTGGCGTGTTGTTTTCAACATGCGGCTTTCGCTTCAGCGCCGCTCAGCGATTATTCGTAAAAGTTTGCAAGAGCTGCGAGGATGCATGGCGCTTCAGCGTGCTGTTCTTGCGTCAGCGCCGCGAGAAGTTGCCTCCAACACAACATGTGGACAGTCGTCCACGGAGGGAGGGTGGCCCGTTCGCAAGATAAAGCGCGCGTTGGAAACTTCATCAAGCATAGGGCACGATACAGTCGGGGCGCTGAAGAAGGAACCCTTTTCGTTGGGGAGGGGCTCGGTGTTCCTTAATTGTTCCACACCTTGCCCTAGGTTTTCCTTAAGCTTTCGATCGGAAATCGAAGTTTAACTTATGGAAAAAAAGGGGCCTCGTTCCTTATTTAGGGTTCCTTAGGTCAACGCCCCGACTGTACTTTTTGGGGCGTCGCGGCCGCGCGCGCAGTCAGGCAGGCGTTGGAAAGCAGACAGCGCGCGCGCTGGCGGGCCTAGCTCACGGCGGCGACTGGGCGCGCCGGGCTCACCCATGGGGAACCGCGCAGCACGATGCGCGGGGGGGCAGCCGCGATCTGGGCGACGCGGGGGGCCGACGAAGAGAAGGGGAAGCGAACGGATAGAGGGGGATCGCCACTCACACATATGCAGACGACACACGGATGGAGGGCCACTCCACCTCGACATTGAGGACTCGTTTGGGACGTCTCTGTAGAGTTTATGCCCCATGGTTTAGCATCCCTCATTTACCACACGGATTGAGGACGGCTCCTTTTCATATTTGGGATCTCGCTGGGTATTTTTTTTACGACCCGAGCGTAGGACCTGTGCAATATTTGCACGGACAGAGTATCAGTATTTCACAGAAACGATTATTGCACATACAAGGGCCATGCAATGTCAGGCTGCTTATGCTTACAAGGATGGGGGCGAGTGTTCTTCAAAACGGGGAGGCCCGCTCGAATGGCAGGTTCATGGGCTCCGCTTGTCTTTCAAGTGGGCGCTCCGCGTGGTGAACATTATAACCTCTACGGGCTGATGAGAGGTGGCCTCATGACGGGAGGGTACGGCCCAGCTTTATTTGGTGTCTTGGATTTATTTTGGTGTTCCTTCTCATGCCACCTGCCTTTCGGGTCATAACTCGGCTCTCCGGCGGCCGTTCGAGACGATCTGGGCACCCCCGGAACGCTCTCGGCGAGGCGCATTTGCTGTAAGGTATCCCAGGCTGGAACTCCGCCGAGAAACGACGAAAACGTCCTTAAACCCCGAACATCGAAACTTTGCCCGAAAACCTGTTGTGCTCCTCCTCTCTCATCCTTCTCATGTTGGTGCTGCGTCTCCTCACACAACCTCCCCGCACGACCGACTCCTCTCCAGCCGCCCCTGCCATGATCCTCCCCGCTCCCCCATCCACCCCATCCACCCCACAAGTTAGTAATTTCACATTCAACCAATAGGAAAGACACCCTCCAAGAAGAGCGCCAGGGCGCCCAGGAAGGCTGCCACTGGAAAGAGGAGGAGCAAGAGGCGCACATAATCGTGCTGTTTCAACATCCACTGGGTCTTCGGGCAGCCCTCCAAACCCTTCCTCCCTCCACCTCCCATCACCTTCCCTCGCCTCTCCTCCCCAGACCCCCTTTACCCTCCCCCGTGCCTCACCTCCCCTATCTAGCCACCCCACCTGGTGCTACAGTGCGATTCAGCTCTTGAGCTCCTGGTGCCGATGTGGACCTTCTGGCGTCCTGGGACACGGGGCCTGCCAGCGGTGCCATCCGTAACCGGGCCTGGAGTCACTCCCCTCGCTCCACCTGCCTCGACTACAGAGTGACCCTTCGCCAGAGTGGCCTTTGGTGCGGGCTCATCGGGGTCCCCCCGATGGCTGAGCACGATGCGATAGCGGCTGATTGGACAGGACAGGAAAAGGCCGCGCCTAGACGGCGCATCGGCAGAACATGACAACTTACACAAGCCATGGAAAAATCATGCGAAGACAATTCCGCGCTGAATGCACCCGCGCCGGAACGCAGCCACTGCGTATTACAGTGGTGGGCGGCGGAAGGACATACACCTGCGCGCCTGAAGTTGGCCACCTTGCGCCCCCTTAGTCCGCGCACCAAGGGGCACTCTTGCCTGGGGTCACTCTTGCGTGTAGCCCACCCCCCTGGCCCTGGGGACACCAACAGGTACCCATACCGCTACTCCTCCCGGACCTCTCCCGGGATGCGTTCTGACCAAGACTTCGAGGCGAAGCCAGCGGTGGCGACGAGGGCCTCCAAGGAGGCCCAAAAAGGGGGCACCGGGCGAGGGGGTAGAGGTATGTGTATACCTTTGAAGGGGCCCTGGGACACACAAATAAATACACACAAATAAAGAGATTCCCTGTATTTTCCTATATGTTCTGGGTTTTTGTCTTCCCGCCCAATTCCCATATTTTCCTATATTTTCTTGGGGGCCGACGATTAATTGTGTCTGTGTGTTTTTTTTCCTCCTGAACCTTTTCCTCCTCCGAGGCCCATCTGCCTTCAATGAAGCAGGGCGGCGGCACCCTGCGGTGCCTGCGGCCCGCCCGTGCAGCTCCCTCGCGCGCCGCAACCCCGGCCGCACTCGCCGCGGGCGCGGCGTGCACGCGCGGGGGAGGCGCCCGGCGGAGCCGGGGAGAGCGGCGCCCGGCGAAAGAAGCTGCAGCGCGTGCGCCTCCCTGCGATGGCGAGAGAGGGCCCTGCCGCCGATGCCGATCGCGCCCGTCGCGCTCTGCGCCGGGGCTGCCGGGTTCCCCAAAGAGAGCTCTGCCGCCAGCGTTCTGCTCGCTCCACGGGGGCCCTGCGGGGGCGGGGGGGGCTTCGTGTTCCGTCCGTGGGCCCCCCTTTTCTCTCTCTGCGACCTCCCGAAGCTGGGACCACCTCCACGCGCGCCACATCTCCTCCCCAGGGCCCTCTACTCCTCATCACTTTTCCGCTCCCTCTCGTCCATCCTCCCCGCCGCCAGTGGAGACGGGGGTGTGGGAGGATAGAGAATCTAGAGTTGATGGGCGGGCGGGGGGGGGGGGGGGGCGGCGAGGAGGTTGGTGAGTGGGCGGGGGTGGGGGGGGGACGAGAA